>CM056052.1:131260580-131413080 GCA_029574335.1 Rana kukunoris
GAGTGAGAGAGGGGGGGTCAAAGAGAGCTCAGGGGGAGAGGGGGGGTCAGAGTGAGAGAGGGGGGAGAGAGAGGGAGCAGGGTCTGGTCTGTGAACATGTTCACTCACTTGGAATGTTTCCCGGGGCTGGCTCACTGGTTCATTCAGCAGCAGACGAGCACACTTGGACAGCCCCCACTCGTGCAGCTCTCTGCTCTTAAGCGGCCGGTGATTGGCCAGACAGGGTGCATGTCATACCAGAGGCGGAGCCTCGGCCTCTGGTATGACATGCACCCGGCCTGGCCAATCACTGGCCGTTTAATGCGGACGCTACAGGCCGCCGCGCCGGGGGCTACATTTTTAAGGGAGCCGGAAGGCGGCCGCGGGACCGGCCCGCAACCGGCCCGAACCGGACCAGCCCACCGGGATTTGTCCCGGTTCTCCCGATTAGCCACTCCGGGCCTGCACCCTGACCACTAAAATAGACGAGGTTAAGCTTGACATTTCCTTGCTGAGACAGGATCTGGCTACAGTACGGGGTAGGGTCACGGAGACAGAGGCCCGGATAAGCGCAGCGGAGGACATACTACATCCCCTGCAGGCTACTACGGAGGAGTTGCAGCGCCAGGTCCACATGCTCCATTCTCATCAGGACGAAATGGAAAATAGACTTCGCCGCTGTAATTTGCGGTTCATAGGATTACCGGAGAGAGCCGAGGGCAGAGACCCGGTGGACTTTTTGGAAAACCTCCTCGTTAACACGTAAGGCAGGGAGGCATTCACAGTAATGTTTGCGGTGGAGAGGGCGCACCAAATACCAGCGAGACCCCCGCCCGAGGGGGCCCCTCCCCGCACGTTTATTGCTAAATTCCTAAAATTTAGAGACAGAGACACTATAATGCGGCTCTCCAGGGAAAAAGGAAACATAAAGATGGGAAATGGCCATGTGGCGGTGTTTCCGGATTTTTCCAATGAAGTACAGAAGAAAAGATCTCAATTTCAAGATGTGAAGCGGCGACTGAGAGTACTGCACCTCAAGTATGCAATGATGTTTCCAGCTAGGCTCCGGGTGGAGGAAGATGGCCGGGTTCAGTTTTTTGATACTCCCGCGGCGGCGTGGCTGGATCGTAAGGGCAGATAGCAGCATGGACAACCCAGTTTGTGAGTGAGTACTGTTCCATGGGGGGGCGGGGAATGTTCTCCCTGAATCTGCACTGAACTGACTCTGAACTAATACTGTTCTGGGATTATGCCTGCAGAGATCCCGGTCCCTATGCAAAGAATCCCCCATTTTTTCCCCCTTTTGCTTTATTGACCGGAAAGCCCCCCTGCCATTCCCAACAACCCCCCCCCCCCCTGGTTCATATGCTGCACACTGCGGAGACAGAGGAGATTCCCCCCCTGGGTTGGAGGAGGTTGGCCTGTCCCCCATTGTTCTTGTTTTAGCATTAAGTTGCACTGGTCATGGCAGAGATCCTGAGGACCCATGGCGGGCTTTGTGAACTGACAATACAGCTGTGATCACAGGCAGATCTCCTTGGTTGCAAGAGGAGTTCAACTTTAACTTACCAAGACAAACGTTTTTTATTTTCCTCTCCTCCTTGGGTTTTTTTTTCCCCCTTTTTCTTCCTTTCCCTCCCCTCTTTCCCTGTTTGTTTTACTGGGTGAATAGCTCGCCCACTGCGTCGGATCCACGCGCTAATCAGTGGACAATCGCTCCCATGATGACAACAGTATACATTGATGGTTGTAATTTACTGTGTTTAAGCTTTGCGCCTCCAGCCAGAGTATATGGCTGGATGTATTATCTTTTGGATGTTCTGTTTGGGTATATGATGCCTGCACCAGGTTCGGGGGGTGCTGGGCTGGGAGGGGGGTATGTTGCCTATGGGCAGGATCACCGTTGTGGTCCCAAAAGGTCAAGACAGGTTTTGATGTGTACTAGAGATGGGCAGGGGTATGCACTAATGACGGGTATACAGACTGTTGTTACTAGATGGCAGAACATGATGCAAGTGGAGAGGGTGATAGTGAACATGCTGGTCTGGTTCACCGGGATTTACATACCAATAAAATGACATCTATTAAATTTCTAACGTGGAATGTACGGGGAGTGAGGGATAAGGTAAAGCGCACTGCGGCACTTGCGTATTTGAAGTCGCAAAAAGCTAATGTAATTGTATTAACCGAGACGCATGTCACCGGTCATCTGCAGACTGGTTGGGCGTATCATAGCACGCACACCAGCTATTCTAGAGGAGTGTCACTGTTGGTGACTAAAGCCACCCCGTTTGAGTTAATTGCTATAGAATCAGACCAGCAGGGGAGGTACTTGTTCACTCACGCACTGATAGGGGGGTCGCCTATGGTGCTGATTGCTTGCTATATCCCTCCCCCATACAGCTCGGAGGTCGTTACAGCCGAACTGGCATATATGGCTAAATACCCGACAGTTCCTGCTGTGTGGATGGGGGATTTCAATATGACAATGAACCCTTTCATGGATCGCCCGGCGCGAGAGACTGGGGGCACAGAAGTTCCCAGACAAATTAGACTAAGCCGCCTCTTGCAGGAGTTTGCTCTGGTGGATGTGTGGAGGCATAGGAACCCTGAGACTAGGGCATATACGTGTCATTCAACGAGTTTTGCTACTATGTCGCGTATAGACTACGTTATAGTATTTGCTACACTCCTGCCACGGGTGGTAGGCATTGGGTTTGCACCTAGAGCTTTAGGGGAGGCCCCTAGGAGGGTGTGGAGACTTAATCCCTTTTGGCTAGATACATTGACGGACCATGACGGTATAGTGAGGGAACTGCGACTTTTTCTCCCGGACGGCGAGGACCCCGCTTTACTTAATTCCCGCTGGGACGCGTTTAAACTTCATGCATGTAGGGTGCTAGACACTAGGATAAACAGACTTAAAGCATCCTCCAGGGTTGAGGTAGCCATGTGTGAGGACACCCTGCAGGATCTAGAGAGAGCTTACAGCGCTCAGCCCTCCCTGGAAAACCTCACAAAGGTGAAGCTGCAGTCCAGAGTGGTCTCCCAGCTCCACCTGGAAAAGGCAAAACAAAAGGTGTTCTTTTGCAAAACGAGGGTGTACAAACACGGTGAAAAAGCAGGGAAAATGCTGGCATACCTGGCACATATGGAGGACAGACCGCCGGTGGTGGTATCCTTGACAGAGCCGGACGGCTCGGTTATTACGGTGAGGGTGGCAGACAGTTTTAAGAGGTTTTATGAAGATCTTTATAGATCCCAGTGCCACAATACACCACAAGAGATTCGGGCGTACCTGCATACATTACACTTTCCTCGCCTGAACCCAGAGCAGATTAAGGGGCTGGAGGCTCCCATTACTACACAAGACATAACCGATGCCATCTCACAGCTAGCTAAATCTAAGGCTCCGGGTTTGGATGGCCTACCTTTGGAGTTTTACACTACATATTCTGAATTACTAGTCCCCAGACTTGAGACCCTGTTCCGCTCCATATTCGACCGAGGCGTCCTTCCCTCATCAATGCAGGAGGCGCAGATTATTGTGCTTCCTAAGCCAGGTAAGGACCATAAATTCCCAGAATCTTACAGACCTATATCTCTGTTGACGGTGGATATTAAAATCCTGGCCAAAATTCTATCCTCCAGGCTAAACTCAGTAATACTTTCCTTGATACATCCAGACCAGACCGGTTTTATGCCAGGGAAGAACACGGCAATGAACATACGTAGATTGTTTATGAATATCCAGGCTCAACATGATAATATGGGCACGAGGGTGGTGGTGACATTAGACATGGTTAAAGCCTTTGACTCGGTCAAATGGCCCTACCTTTGGGAATGTTTGGAATGCTATGGGTTTGGCCCAAAATTTATCAGGTGGGTGCAACTATTATACCAGAACCCCAGGGCTAGGATCTTTGTTAACGGGTGGCTTTCGGAGCAAATTTCATTAGAGCGGGGTACGAGACAGGGCTGTCCTCTGTCCCCACTGCTATATGCCCTGGCGGCGGAGCCGTTGGCCATGGCCATTAGGACAAGCCCGGAGGTGTTGGGTCTCAGGAAAGGAGATACCTGGGAAAAGATAGGGCTGTATGCGGATGATACGGTCCTCTACTTGGCGGATCAGGGCCCATCACTGACGGCGGCACTGAGTATTATAGAACAGGTTGGGCAGTATTCAGGCTTGAAGATTAATTGGGACAAGTCTAAAATTCTCCCACTAGATCTGTTCCCCCCTCCCGCTGTGTCCCCAGCTCTACCATTGCAAAGAGTTGCGGAAGTTAAGTACTTGGGGGTGAGGGTTACCAGGAATTTGCAGGATTATGTCACTTTGAATGTTGATCCCCTATTTGCAATTATTAAAGCCAGGACCCAGGCCTGGGCGAGGTTGCCGCTGGGAGTTATGGGCAGAATTAATTTAGTAAAGATGATACTATTGCCTAAAGTCTTATATATGGTATGGCATGCTCCCTTATACATTCCCTTGAAAGTATTCAAGCAGATGGAGGCACTGCTCAATTCCTTTGTCTGGGGCTCAGGTAGGCATAAACTGGCATGGCACATTCTTAAAAATCCTACAACGGAGGGGGGATGTTCCCTTCCGGATTTTCAAGATTATTATATAGCATCACAGCTATCTCACCTCTATTACTTCAATACCACTGAGTCACAGAGATATAGGGCGTTAGTTTGTAATAGGCCGGGCAGCGTACTTCACACACCTAGTCAGGCGATTTTTCGGAAGGGACAAGGAGGGAATAAGACACCGTACTTCGAGGCCGGAATATTATTGCACCACCGAAAGGTCTGGGACATAGCACTTAAGAAGCAGGATAGGTCACACCTACATTCACACACCCCACTGTAGAGTAATAGTTGTATGCCAGAGTTGAATAAGGTACCGGATCCCCTGATCTGGGCCGCATATGGGGTGTTGTACCTATCCCAGGTTCTGACTGGGAATGGGCTTAAACCGTTCCCGGTGCTAAAGGAAGAATTTTCTCTTCCTCAACATTTAATATTCCGATATTTGCAGTTGAAGCACGCCCTCAGGAAACAGATGGCCTCGGTAGAGGTGGAGCTGGGTACTCCACCGGTACTTGACGTTATCTTCGGAACAGACTCTACCAAGCTTATATCTAACATTTATTACGTTCTTAGGCAGCGCAAGGTATCTGGGGTATCCCAGAAAGCTAAGGCGCAGTGGGAACAGGCTGTGGGTCCCATTGAGGACTCAGACTGGGAAGAAGTACTGGAGGGTGTTAAGACTGCGTCCCCTAAGGTATCCGACAGACTGACACAACTCTATATCATACACCAGGCATATCTCACTCCACTACGATTAGCGAAATTTCAATCTGCAAGGAACCACCTCTGCCCTAAGTGTACTCTGACGGAGGGCACTTTCTACCACATGCTGTGGCAATGCCCCAACATGCAGGCATACTGGCTGCAGGTGACACAGTTCTTGCACGACAACATGGGATCACCTGTGGGGATGGACCCGAAGCTTTGCTTATTGGGACTGCTGCCGGACGTAGAGGTGGATAAGTTCCAGACTATATTCATATATGAATCATTGTTTCTGGCTAGAACGGTGGTGGCTAAGACCTGGTTCCGGGAGACAGCTCCGACACTTAGAGAATGGAAGAGGGAGGTGAATGCAGTGCTTCCGTATAGGAAAATGATATACATACATAGGGGACGCCCTCAAAAGTTTGCTAATGTCTGGGATAGATGGCTGGAGGATGGGGAGACATGTACGGGGTGATTCGGAAGAGTCGCCCCTGGTATGACCATCAGGGACTGAAAGTACAAGTCAGGGGAGGTAGTTGCTAGGTGTGTACCCTTCTACGCACTCCACAACGGAGTGTGCCTTAGACAGTAGTCTACCCGGGGAGTTACAATGATTTATGATGGATAGGAAAATGATGATGATGTGTGTATACCGTAGCTAGTTGGAGTCTCTGCAATGTATGATTGTATGCCTTGCTTACATCTCAATAAACTTGTTTATTTGGTTAAAAAAAAAAAGATGGCGCCTGAGCCGCACTCGTCCCGTAGTCTGAGTATGTGACGTGTGGTCTGTGTCAGATTATCGCTGTCTAAATACACACTGCTAATTGTAGTGAGTGGGAGGGTGGAATTCCGTGTGTTACGCAGACTCTTCTTCCTCCCCTGTTAATACTAATATCTTTATGCCCGTATGTAACCACTACCATCGGTATCTTGTATGACCTATTGTCCAGTGAGGGCAAATCTACCACATCAAAGATGGCGTTTGAGCTGCGCTCATCCTGTAGTCCAAGTTTGTGACGCGTGATCTGGTGTCAGATCAGCGCTGTCTATATATACATTGATAACTGTAGTGCGTGGGAGGGTGGAGTTCCGTGTGTCATGTGGATTCTTCTTCCTTCCCTGCTAATACTAATATCTTTATACCCATATGTAACCATTACTACCGGTATGTATGACCTAGTGTCTAGTGAGGGCAATTTTTACCATACTAAAGATGGCGCCTGAGCCGCGCTCGTTCTGCAATTCACAACGAGGGCGGGTATTTAACTTGGTGAGTCACTGCGATAGCCCATCCCATTGAAAACGTCAGTTGATGACGAAACGCGTCTGGGGGATGCTTAGTGACGTCACCACGTGGGGAGATTCCCTATCGCTTGCCGGCCGGCTTTTACATGCATTGTTTTAACGTTCACATTGTAAGTACAATGTGTTTTATTTGAATACATTTTTTCATACGGAATTTCACTATGGCGCGTCTTCTGTTTTAACTTCCCTGTGGTTGAATGGTGAACTACGCCCAATAACATCCTGGTGGACCGGAAACCGCAGTGTCTCCTTCTGCCTGCTCTGGGGGTACGCGCTTAACATCTCACTTTTGGATGCCAAGGCCGTGGCTGGGCTATAGCCAATTGCTCCTTTGAGCTTGCTTCTGGTAAGCAGCCATTTCTTATCTAGGTGAAGGGATCACTTCCAGGCTATTACTTGTCACTGCGGTGGTGTGCTAATGTGGATGTCCTCGCATATGCAGCATAGACAATATTGGATGTGTTCAGTTTTTTATGTGATGGACTTTTATTTTTGCTGAATTTTTTTACTTTATTTCTGCTGAACTTTAAAAAAACTGCTTTATTGATTGTTTTTCATTTTCAGGTTTTTTATGTGGCGCAGCTTTGCTTTTATTTTTTGATAGGGTAAATATAAACATCTGTGCCCATCACTTTTTGTTTCTTTTTTTATTGAAAGAGAGAGATATGAAAAAAAAAGAGAGAAAAGGAGAAGACAAAAGAGAGAGAGAGAAGGCGGGGAAAGGGAGAAGTAGGGAGGGAGGGAAAGAGGGAGAGAGAGCGAGGAGACGCAAAAAAAAGGGGGATATACCTCAAGGAGGGGGGGGGGGTACCCCCAGGGAATCAAGGTCGGTAACTCTGAACAGGCGATGGGGATCCTAAACAGTGGATCATGCTCCATGTATTGGTGGAATTCATCAGAGAAGCGAAAGAGGTTCCAATGATACCATCTGGACTTATGTTCCTCTGACAAAGGGGAAGGGAGTTACCGCTCCAGGTGGATGTGTTTGATTGATCAATGTCCTCTCAGGAAATCAAGGGTTCCGGCAATGCACAAGGCAATTAGTGGAAAAGAAAATGTGGACAGCCGCACTCCAAAAAAAACTTGATGGTTGTCTTTATTTTAAAAGGATAAATGTCACAGCTATGACTAAGCACTAGTCAGCTGCTCATCCCTGTATTTTTTGCTGTGATTTGTAGTGCATTTATCCTTTTAAAATAAAGACAACCATCAGGTTTTTTTTTGGAGTGCGGCTGTCCATATTTTGTTTTCTACTAATTTTCTCTGACGAAGGGTATCTGTTGATATGGGATCCTAAGGAAGTAGAGATCACTGGATCAAGTGGAAACTGGAAGTCTACTTTATTGATTTCCAGCTTCCAGGAGAATCGGCTAGTTATGGTATATAACTGAACCAATGTAACGAGGTACAAAATATGCATACCTGCAATTAGGTGGACTTTCCCCCAAAATGGAAAGTACCACTCATACTCTTTCTCCCCCCAGCCTCTGACATGACATCCCAGGAGGTTGCTGGAGCAGTCCTACAATGCTGTGCCTTGCGTATGTGCAGTGGGGAGCCAGCTGTGAGAGTCACAGTTAGAAGTCACAGTTGGTCCCAAAATACAAGATAACGGCTCTGGAGAGACCAGAAAAGATTTGACTGTGGAGAAGACATGCTGGTCTAGACTAGACTCCATGGTCTAGTGAGTACCTGTTTCGCAAAAGTCAGCGGCTACAGTACTGACCTTTAATTTTTTACAGAGTGAAGTCTCTCTTTTTTTATCAACTCTACTCAGTTATAATGTTGGAATTCAATGAAAAAGACTTACGAACACTTTTAGTAATCTAATTTATTTCTTTTTTTGCTTTAGCCTTTCTGTGACATACCACAACTGTAAAATTCTAAGGAGAGGCAAGTAAAAAGAATCCAATTCCATTTTTTTTTTTTTCATCTCCAAGAATCACAAAGTTGCACACACCTGCATCCCAGCGGTGGGAAAGAGGCATTCCAACTCAACACATGATACAAGAGAAGACAAAAGGTACACGGCTGTAGCATGTTAATAAGTGTTCCCAGCCACCACAGGTGCTCAGAGGAATGGGCTGGAGAGGATTTAAGTAAGACATGCTTAACAGCACAAACACGGTGCCAAAGCTGCTTAAATGTAATAGTAAACATTGTTTTTAACTTAGTAATTGAAAAACCAATTCAGACTTGTTTAGCACGTTATTCCTAAATATTTTTCACATTCCTAGCATTTTAAAAACATGGGCTGAACATGTTCTGTGTAAAACGTCAATAATGCAATATTTCCCTCCATCACTCATAGGCGTCTCGAACCTCCAACTGACTTACAGGAACGACTATGCAGCTTTGTGTAACAATAACAGGAAATGTCCATGTTTACACTTTGAGAATTATTAGCTATGCCGATAAGGCCTCTGATTTAGCCAAATGCCAACAGTAAAATTCCTTATTCTTTATTATGAAATTCTGATGTTAATGCGACAAAACAATAGTAAAATATATCTAAAGCCAAAACCTTTTTTCGTTTTGAACAAGAGTTTAAGCCACCATAACGCTTTTATGGCTGTATGTGTCCCCGTTCATCATCTTTTGTGAGTATTGTCACAGAAAATGATTGGGTATTGAAAATGTTATAAGTATCTTCAAAACAGCTTCAAAGAGGAAATCATACAACAGGGACACCTGTTCTGGTGACACCTATCTACGGTGGAATCTCTTCCTGTTCTTCTCAATTTAACACAGAAAGACAAAAAAAAAACGGACAAAGATTCTACCTGGTTTTAGATATGCAATGGAACCTCGGATTACGAGCATAATCTGTTCCAGGAGAATGCTCGTAATCCAAAGTACCCGCATATTAAAGCGAGTTTCCCCATTGAAGTCAATGAAAACAGAAATAATTAGTTCCACACTGACTTCAATGGGATGCAATACCGTATGCGGCCGGGGAGGGGGAGGTGGGGAGCCGGAAAGCCTTGGAAACATCCAAGAAGGCCTGAGGACACTTTAGCTGACCTCTGCAAACCTTGGAAAGACTTCCTACCCGAGATTTGCCAAGGTCAGCCGTGCTGTCCCCGGGCCTTTCTGAACGGTGCCGATCAGCGACATTCGGCTCTGCTCGGCTCCCCCCCACCTCAGGCCAAAAGCAGCATACATGAGCACCAGAAAGAACTCATTAGCTCCTTCTGTTTGTTGACTGTATTAAGTTGTGACTTATGCAGGCCATAGATGGTCGAATTCCGAATTAATTTTCTTTAGAAAATCAGAAATTTCATGCATTTTGTGATCCGATGGAGCCACCATTGATTTTGAAATTTGACCACCCAAGAAGCCTTCAATTTCACCTCATGCTGCTGCACAAAAGAATGTTTGTGGCCGGGAAACTTCCTTTCTTTCTGGGAATTTTCTTTTCTTTTGCTAATGCGCATTTCTTTTTCAATTATATTTCTCTCAGCATTGATTAGTAATTCATTTGTTTTTAAAAAAAAATCCAACATGCCCAACCACTTAAATTCGAAAGAAAATCAGCTGTTACTGCGACCCACTAATTGTGCGAAATTCGAACAAAAATAAAATAAATTTGACCCATGTATGGCTGACCATGAATGAACCACATGATTTTAAACCTCTTGTTAATAACTAAAATCCATATAAGGTCAATTAAATAAAACATTTGCTAACAAGTAGTTAAAATCTTGGTCCTTCTGTAGACAGCGGTGCCCGTGATTATAGTAAATATCTCCTAAACCGCGGAGGTTTAGGAGATATTGTAAGCACCTACAGGTAAACCTTAACCTCCCTGGTGGTAATCCCGAGTCTGGCTCGGGGTGGAATTTCAGTACCAATAGCGGTAACCCCCAAGCCAGACTCGGGATCGCATCGCAGTATTCAGGCAGGGAGTTACTTACCTTGTCCCCTGGATCCTGCCATATCTCCCCGCTGTGTGATCGAGCTGTCTCCTCGCTCGATTCACACAGTGCCCGAGTGGCGCCGAGCTCCGTTCCCTGAGACGTTACTAAGCACGGGGCGGAGATCGGTGCCAAATTCAAAAAAATAAAAACACACTATAGATACAGTACACTGTAATCTTACAGATTACAGTACTGTATAAAATAATTACACAGCCCCTTTGTCCCTAGTGGTCTGCCCAGTGTCCTGCATGCACTTTTATATTATAAAAACTGTTCTTTCTGCCTGGAAACTGGAGATTGTCCATACTCCATAGCAACCAAAAAGTGTCCCTTTATGTCAAAAGTGCTAGAAAACAGTGATAATAAATTAGAATCACTTGCAGAATTGAGCAATAGTGATTTGTGGGGAAATTCGTCATCAAACACTGAAAGTAATGGCAGCGACAATTTTGCAACTGAGCAAATTTCAGTGTTTTTGATATGATTACATTATTGAATAATTTTTATTATTATTATATTATTATTTGTTATAATTATTTATAGTTATTTATTATATTATAATTTATGATTTTTTGTTTCAAACTTTATCATACCCGGGATGTCTACTAGACTCTTGTTTGGACAGATTTAAATGAGAATTACAGGCCTACAATATAAAACGCCAAATTTCCATGCAAAACAATTGTACCGCTTTCAGCACCAAAAATCTGAAAGAATCATACCGCAGAGACTGGCTGAATTTAAATCAATATATGGGCAGGCTGGTTGTATAGAAGTCAAATCTACCAATCCAATCTATCAAATCTGAGGCCAACGTAATACAAATATGCGGCCCCACTGGACTGGGCATTTTGCCACGGGGCTGCATATTTGCGTACGTCCCTTTGTATTTGGTTAACATTGTAGCAAAGTGTCATTTCTTCAGTGTTGTCACATAAAGCCCTGGTTCACACTGGAAAATACATGTCAAATCGGCTGTATTTTCTGGCAATTGCTGACACCGTCCTAATCAGTGCGACATTGCATTTGCGGCGCTGCACCAATTTCGAAAAGTAGTTTCTGTACTACTTTTTTGCGATTTTGGGACGATTTACATTGACAAATCTGCACTGATGTCTGTGTAATCGCTATCGAAATCGGGACTGACAGGCAGAAGTGAAATTGTGCGAGTACAGCTGAACTCGCGAGGGCTTCACTCCAACAGCCCAGTTTGAACCTGGGCAAAAAGATATAATAAAATATTTACAAAAATATGAGGGGTGTACTCACTTTTGTGAGATACTGTAAGTATGACACTGATCTCTAATTGCTGGAAATGTCATGTGTAATGTGTTTTATTTTAGAAGTGTTTTATTTGGATAAGGACATGGTGTGATCAGAATTTAGCCTGATTTATAACTGCAAGCCTATAAAGCCCTTGTATCACCAGATGCAGCCAAATAAGTGGATTCTGACTGGTTAATACGATCATTACAAACAAGGATCTTCAGTTGCAAAAAATCAGCCTCCACTGTATACTTACTGACAGTCTCTGCTGCTCACTCTCTGAGGTTTTCTCAAGGAGCTTCTGTTCCAGTTCTCCGCACTTACTCTTGTATTGCAAGACCTACAAATTAGGCACTTATTGTTAGAACACATTTTTAATTTGTGATAACTATACATATTTTAGGGAATCTTTTAACAAGAGGAGTACGTAGGCTGTCATTACTGACTTCCCTCTAAAAATGTTAGTTGTCTGCCTGTCCCAGGCTTCAAGACTTTTTGAATCACTACTCTGGAGTAAGCAAGAAATGCCAACCAGCGATGCAACTTCCATTTTCAGAGGGAGAGATCAGCCATGGCAGCTGATGCAGGCAAACTTATCAGTACAGGTTTCAGTAGACCAAAAAAGTCTAAGGCCGCGTACACACAATCGAACATGTCCACTGAAACTGACCAGTTCCAGCGGACATGTTCAATCGTGTGTACGGCCTATCGGACCGTTTTCCAAAGTTTCAAAACATGCTTGAAAACATGTCCGCTGGAAACCTGTCCGTCGGACAGGTTCGATGGTTAGTACACAAAATCATCAGACCAAAAACCCGCGCATGCTCAGAATCAAGTCGACGCATGCTTGGAAGCATTGAACTTTGTTTTTTCATCACGTCGTTGTGTTCTACGTCACCGTGTTCTGGTCCGAGGGGATTTTGGTCCGATGGTGTGTACGCACATCAGACCAACAGACCACTTCAGCCTGGTCCGATGAAAACGGTCCGTTGGACAAGTTTCATCGGACATGTCTGATCGTATGTACGCGGCCTAAGAGCCAACATTTACAGACCCATGGGTGAGTCCAAAAACATCAAATTGCAACAGATTTTGCAGAAAAGTATTACCTTGTGAAGGTCAATGTAAAAAAAATATCCTAGCACTTTTAGATATCTCACTGCCTTCCAAGTGTGTCTTGTGAGACTGATGGTGCATTATTATTACTGGTCTCATTCATGCATTGTGTATTTAGTATTTAAAATAGGGTACTTCCTCATAACTATGACAATATGAACATGAGGCAGTAACCAAGTTAGACAACTGTAATAAAGATGTGCCATAATATACTTTCCTGCTTCCTTATTTAAAATGACTGCAAGTTTACAGCACCTTTGTAACGCATAATGCAGGCATATCAGAACTGCAAACATCAGAGCAAAATCAGACCAAAGAGAGACAGGAAATGCTGAGTTTTGTGAAAGAGGTTATACCTGTCTGGCCAATGTTTTTTGGAGTACCAGTGTTTAATTCCTATTGAAGGCTGCAGTATAAACCCAATTGTCTGATTTACTAAATCCTGTGCTTTTTCATGAACGACAAACAAAAACTTTTTGCAGTCAGACATCGAGAGAGCAGGACGCTCTCAAACGAGTCACTCTCTCAGGGATAGCAGGGTCCTCCCCACTGTGCGGTTCCAGACCTCACACAGACAGGATTTCCACCTCCCTGTCATCTGTCCACCTGCCACTGGCCACTCGGACAAGCTCCTCTCCCCCCTCCAGGACTTGCACGGCTTTCCCCCGGTTCACCTGACCCCCCCTGCCTCCCTCAATCAGGTAAGCCACTCCTTGGGAGCTGCAGGCGGCCGTCCTTCTCAGGACAAGCCACAGTAGCTTCCCCCAATCCCCACGTCTCTTCCCCTATCCTCACCCCCATACCGCTACCCCCGCTCGGGCGTCCTTCCCACCAGCCATTCCCCACAAACCGCCGCTACCCTCGGGCGCGGTGTTTTTTTTCCCTCCGCGCCGGTCGGTGGGGATTCGCGGCAGCTGCGATTCAGGAAAGGCCGCGGCTTCATCCGCGGCCTAGCGGCGCGCCGCTCCCCACCCCCCAACAATCGGCACTATTGCACTAATCGGGCCAGAAAGCCCCCCCCTACCCCAGTAGAGCCCCCTTGCCCTCCAATCATCCTTCTTAGCCCCCCAGGCGCCACTCAGCCTGGTACCCTGCCAGCCTGGATCCTGCTGCCAGGTCGGCGGCCATCTTGCTCCACCCTGCCCTATCTCCCCCCTCTCAAATTCATTTAAAACTTGATCCAGGGCTTAACCCGATCGCCTCTTTAGGGGTCAGGAAGGAATTTTTTTTCCCTACCACAGCATATTGGCGCAGCGTGGTCAGGGTTTTTTTTGCCTTCCTCTGGACCAAGCTAGGATCAGAGGATTCAGTTATCCTTGTGAATCCACCCCCCCCCACCCCTCGGTTCCACGGCGGCCATGGTTAATCGGCAATACTCGGCGGAGAACATTTGGGATCTGGATCGATTTGCCGCAATTCTGCCAGCCGCCACCAAAAAAGCCCTAAGAAATCTGCGACTTTTGAGGATCGATCGACGATCGACTACCAAAAATCGCAGCCATTTACCCCAGCCTAAGCACATATCATGTGCTTTGATCAACACTAGATCGGCAGTAAAACACCGATCATGCTTTAGACTGCCTCTTTATTACAGAGAGCTGGCTCACAGCCGACTGTAACACCATTCTAGGAGAATTGGTGCCAGAAAACTACCGTATTATAACGGAAAATAGAATAGGGCAAAGAGGAGGAGGACTGGCGGTGATCCATAAGACGCGTCTTGCGATCACAAAACCAAGCCTTCAAAACCCTCTTCCATTCATGGAAACCCTTACTCTTCAACTGCAAGTAAACTGCCAGGAGACCGTCCGGATTCTACTCTGCTATAGGCCACCCGGGCCAAAATCGCAGCTGCTCCCATCTTTGACGGACTTTGTCTCCACTTATACCCTGAACAGCAAACACCTTTTGCTGCTCGGGACTTCAACCTCTAGGCCAACTCCCTGCAAGACCCCATTGCCGACGCCTGCATCGACCACCTGGAAGGATTGGGGCTTCAGCAACTAGTATGTGGGCCCACACATGCTTCAGGTCACACGCTCGATCTTATTTTCAGACAAGATCTGGAAATAAAAATCTTGGAAAATGAACCATTGCCATGGACAGATCACCATGCAATTAAATTCATTATTTCCGAATTCCCCCCCTTAACAAAAACATCAAATCCAGTGACAACACACTGGACCAGATGTCAGAAGAAGCTCCACTCGGAACTCTTCAAAGCCACGTTAGGGGAAAAAATAAACACAATTCAGCCGCACCAAACAGCGGAAGAAACACTGGAGGCCATAAACACAGCACTATTGCAGTAATAACTGGTTCAACAACCAGCTGGCATTACTGAAGCAAGAGCGCAGAAGGGCAGAAGCAGCATGGAAAAGAAGCTCTTCAGATGAGAACCTCTCGATCTACAAGGCAATAACCAGAAAATACTACAAGCAAATCTTCGAAGCCAAGAAAAACTATTTTTCTGAGGCTATCAACGGTGCCCTAAACCGCCCCCGCGAACTCTTCAAGCTGGTCACTCAGACCATGAATCCAGGATGACTTGAAGCCCCCAACTTGGATACACAAGAATTTTGCGATGAGTTATCGGATTGCTTCATTAACAAAATTGCAAAGCATTCAGCAAAACAATTTCTCTCCTAGCCCCCCCGTAGTTATTTACACAGCACCGGCAGTAATTCACCACAGTTAGGTGAGTTCACGCTGGAACCCATCTCCATTCATTTGGCGCAGAGCACTGCGCCAAATGATATTATCCCCACCAAACTGCTGAAAGAATGCGCCGACATCCTGGCACCTCCTGTCACGCAGCTTATCAACCAATCCTTCAGGGAGGGCATAATGCCCTCCCAGCTGAAGGAGGGCTTTATTCAACCCATCTTGAAGAAAGCCACCCTGGATCCTAAGGATCCACTCAACTGGCGCCCCATAACAGGCCTAAATGTTCTCTCCAAGGTAATGGAGAAAGCAGTGGTACAACAGCTGCAACAGCATCTAGATACCCACAACTTACTCGACCCATTTCAATCAGGATTCCGTCCCGGACACGGGACGGAAACAGCATTGCTTAAGATATGGGACGACGTTCTCGAGGCCGCAGACGAAGGAGAATCTTCTCTTCTGGTTCTGCTGGACCTAAGCGCAGCCTTTGATACAGTAGATCACAAGCTGTTATTGACTCGGCTGGCCAAAATAGCCAAAGTCGCAGAAATCGATCTATCCTGGTTCTCCTCTTTTTTGGAAAACCGATTGCAAATAGTGAAGCTAGGACCCTTCACTTCTGAAAAATGCACATTATCGTGCGGGGTCCCTCAAGGATCTCCCCTGTCACCGATGTTATTCAACATCTATGTGCGTCTTCTTTTTGAAATCATCAGCAGCCAAAAACTGCTATATCACTCATATGCAGACGACACGCAACTGTACTTCCGCATTTGCAATAAAAAGGATCACCACCTCAATCTAGAGACTTGTCTCTCTTTGATAGAGGACTGGATGACAAAGAGTTATCTCAAACTCAACGGAGCGAAAACAGAACTTCTTCTGTTTCACGCCAAGCGTAGGAATCAATCGGCAACAACCTGGATTCCCCCGCCCATTCTGGGCAAAATCATCACCCCTAGCGCCAAAGTCAAAAGTCTTGGGGTCATCTTTGACTCCGACATGACAATGAACGCACAAATAGGGTCAGTAGTCAGCGGATCTCACCATCTGCTGCGCCTACTACGCAGACTCACTCCTTTTATTCCCAAGAAAGACATAGCGGTCGTGGTGGGAGCGATTGTAAACTCCAGACTGGACTATGCAAATGCCCTTTACCTCGGACTCCCCAAGTACCAAATCGCTCGTCTTCAAGTTGTTCAAAATACGGCCGCCAGACTTGTGACTGGGAAAAAACCCTGGGAATCAATCTCACCTTCACTGAGATCCCTTCACTGGCTACCAGTTAAAGACAGAATCACCTTTAAAGCACTCTGTCTAACGCATAGATGTATCCATGGGAATGCTCCCCATTATCTATGCGAAAAAATAAAAGTTCACAATCCCAATCGTATTCTACGATCCACCAATCAAAATCGGCTTCAGATACCGAAAGCCAGATACAAGTCCAAAGGAGACAGGAGATTCGCTGTCCAAGGTCCCAGACTATGGAACGCCTTACCAGCCTGGAGGAGAACCACTTAGTCTTCAGGAGAAAGATTAAGACTCATCTCTTTTGATCTCAAAGGAGACAGGAACAACAAGCGCCCAGAGGCGATTTACTTCGCATTTGCTGCGCTATATAAGTTTTCATTCATTCATACTGTATATGCACTTTAAATTTGCAGATAAAAGTTTAAAGCTTTCAGCCGAAATGGCACTTTTCTTAACAAGAAAGCAACATGTGTCTACCACCTGTTGAGCTACGTCGATTTTTATAGGGACTGCAATCCACTCTCAAGAATACTGTAGCCAACATTTCTGGGAGTTAAATCTTTTAATCTTTGCTTATGCAACAATTAAGAGAAATTCTGATTCGTTTTCATGCTGCTGGGGCCGATTTACACTATGGGGGTTATTACGATAGTGCAAAGTGTACTTGAAATTGCGCTGTAAATCTGAGGGGTAGATCTGAAATGAGGGGAAGTATTTTAGCTTGCACATGATTGGATGATTAAAACAGCAGAGTTTCCCCCCATTTCAGATCTTCCACTCAGATTTACAGCGACTGCACTTCCAAGTGCGCTTTCAGTGCAGTTTCAAGTGCACTTTGCACTTGTAGTTTGCACTTGTAGTACCAAGTGGATTTGCCTTTCGTAAATAACCCCGTATGTGTGTTGAGCTACCTTGTCCAACATAATTCCAATGCAATAACAAGATGAAAGCCATTGTTTTCAGTAGACTTAGTTCACACCAACAGAACACATTGGAAAACAGTTGCCTTATAATGAAACACTCACCAATCTAGTAGGGAGCGCTTAAACAAGAAAAAATTTGCAGAGTCTGAAGTATGTTTCTCATTGTGTGACCCATCAGGGATGACAAAAATAAAAAGTCAGTCTTTCTAATGGCAGCAGTAATTAAAAGGTGAACATGTACAGCATGATCTACATCGAGACAGAGAATGTATGGAAACCAGAGAGACAGAAGAACAATGTCCTATTTAAGACAAAATGCCAAAACCATCTTAGGACACAATAAAACTCTAGGCCTCAATATCACCTTTTTCTTGTGTAGAACCAAAGAAAAAGGCCGTCAGCTCGGACTCATGTTGCTGAACAACTGGAGGGCCATAGTTTGAGGACCCCTGGTTTAAAGTATAACTGAAGTCTCCAAATAAAAAATAATGCTAGGAGTCAAAAGTTGTTTTTCTCAGAAGAGACGTGCAAATTCTATTTGGCCAGAAAAACGTATTCCCGGGACACCTAGCAATTACTTATTTTCTGTGTACATGCACCATGCAATGTAAATCTAGGCTCATTCTCAGCATGCGCAGGAGTAACATCATCAGTGACCACCCAATAGTTGATGAGCAGCAATGTGGGCCCCAGAAGTAGCAGTAGAAAAGATGGTGGGGGATAGAGCAGGGACAGCTATGCCTCGTTTCCACTGAACGGAACGGTTAGGGTCGGTACAGTTTGGAGCGCTTAGAATGGTCTGGTCTATTCTGGTTAGCATTTCCACTGCAAATCGGACCATCTGGGACCATACAGGGTTTAGAAAAAATGCCTAGCGTGTCCACCAATCAGTGAAATGTATTGTAGCTCCGCCCTAACCAAACCGTTCCATTTCCTATGGCCCCACATCTGAAGCAGGACCCAGAATGGTCCGGTACGGTTCGGTTTTATGGCACACTTTCATAATGGAAACACCCAAAATAGCGTACCGTACCGAACCGATCCGCTCAGTGGAAACAAGGCATTAGCCTAGACCTGTTATCAGAAGACAGCCCCCTTTCCAGAACACGCATACAATCAGGGGATCTAATTTCTGCTTTACATTTTGCAGAAGATCTGTACCAGTTGTAAAAAGATTTTCCATTTTAATAAAATTTTGACTACTGACCATTTTTTTTTATCATGAATACTAACCCTCCATATTTACATTGTAGTTACTAGGCATGATTACGAACTCTCTTTAAACTTATTGGGCCAGATTCAGGTAGATGGGCGCATCAATATGGTGGAGTAACATTTCTCATTAACGTTACTCCGCCGAAACTTTAGGAGCAAGTACTGTTATTCACATAGCACTTGCTCCTAAAGTTGCGGCGGCGTTGCGAAAATGAGCCGGCGTTATTCAAATTGGGCGGGTAGGGGGCGTGTATTATGTTAACTATGCGCGATCCCACGGCGAACGTACTGTGCATGCGTCGACTGTCAGTGCGCATGCTCCAAATTCTGTCAGGGAACGTCAATGACGTCAATCCCCATTCACGGACGTTTTACGCAAACCACGTGAAAATTTTTAAATTCGACGCGATGACAACGGCTATACTTAACATAGGATACTCCACCTAGGGAGTCATGTTTTTTTTTGCGCGGCGTATCGCTTACGGAAACGTCGGAAAATCATTGCGTCGGGCCCGAGAACGATCATGAATTTCCGATTCTCGCTGATTAACATATTCTCGGCGTTAATCAGCGGGAACGCCCCGAGCGCCATTTTTAAATTTGCAGTTCCGATACGATGGCAAAATACAATTACCCCGCTCGTATAGGAACTCCAACCCGGCGTTTCATGTTTTCTGCTTACAGAAAGCAGAAACGCCAGCTCAAAGTGAGAGTTAGGCTGGAGTATCACTGATACTCCAGCCTAACTCTACCTGAATCTGGCCCATTATGTGTACTGTGGCCCTATAAAGTTATCATGATTACAGGTTATCTCTTTTTCTATTATATGAGGTAATCTGGTAATATGTCACCATTTTATTGTGATTGTGGAGAATCCATAAACGTTTCACCATAACTGTTTGTCATGACTGATCGTCAGTTTTCTCTTCATTATAATTGATCATCTCATCATAATTTCCATTATGTCTTAGCATAATTGTTAATCTTGGTCAAATTAATGCACATCCAAATATGAACAGTTATAAAACAAAAAGTAAAAACATGAGTGGCTACCTTATTCTGCAATCTTTGTACTAGCTGAGCTTGCCTCTGCTGTCCCTCCTGGTAGGCAGCCAGTTTACGTTTATAAGCCGTCTCCTCTTCCTGGAAGCGTCTTCTCAGTTCTGAAACCGTTTCACTCTCTCCAGATCTCATCATCTGTTCCAGCTGTCAAGAGGTGCACAGAACATAAACATGTTTCCAAAAATGAACATATCTAAATCACGGAATACAATACATATCTTTATTGGCAGTAACAATAGAAAATGCAACTTTGCTATGTATATAATAATGAAAACATTTTGTATGTATCTGATAGGTGTGCAAGTGTACATAAATAACAGAATCCTGTTGTACTGCTCTGATTTTGTGGGTATATCATAGACTAGACAGCAATATCATTGTGTATTTTATGGTGGAAGACAGAAATCCCAGAAAACCATTTAAATCTCTGAAGTACACAGGTGATACAATGACACTGACGGTTTTGATTTACTAAAGCAGTAGTGCATGTTTATTTTGAAGTACTAATGAACTAGGTGAAGCTGTGCTGACTTCAATCATCCAGTAATGTGTGACCAAAACCTTTTTTTTTTTCTGCAAATTAAAAAACTAAGCTAAGTGAAAATTAACTTTGCAAAGTAAACATGCACTAGAAAGATTGGAATGAATTAAAATGTCAAATGAAATTCCAAAAAACTGCTTCTGCTTTAGGAGGAGGCAGTGAGATCAGGAGTGCCAAGCTGCAAACAAATATATATGTTCCCGTTATGCAGTAATGATTAGTAACAGTAATCTAGTAGGGAGATCAATAAATCCAACCTGGTTTGCTTCCAATTTATGAATGTTTGATGTGGAAAACTACCTAATTGAAGGTAATTCGGGAAAAAAAATATGAAAAAAGTAAACAACGCAGTGAACTGAAAAAAAATGCTAAAGCAGAAGTAAAATGAATGACAATTAATTTGCTAATGCACTGTGTATTATAAAGGATAGTCAAAAACGTTTTTTTTTTTTTTTTTTTTTAGTACTACTGAACTTCCAGAGAATCTTTGCAGCTACCAGAATTGGCTGCATGGTATTTCTCAGGAAAGGTTTTCTGATGGTGACAAGAGTGGACCATGCATGCTTGATGTGTGCCAAGATGGCCACTTGTAGTCTCTATCAGACGCCTGTATGAAAGGGTGACAACACAGAAGAATGCCACGTACACACGATCTGGCTTTTGCCCGGCCAAATCACATCAGAATTCCGACGGAATTCCTTTGGGAAAAAATTGAATCTGTATCTGAACTCCGATGGAATCCATCAGAATTTCCGATGAAAAAACTCAGATGGGGCTACACAGGATCGAAAAGTCCATCAGAAATTCTGATCGTGTGTATGGGGCAGAACAGTTGGGAGATCTGAACAAGGACCTTCATAGCATGATCACCTGGTATTATTTTAACATATCAGCAGATTTTTTTGAACGTGTTTTATTTAGGAGAGATGTACACCATTAGAAACAAAATGTAACATGGAACTATATTCTATCAGCTTAATGTTACACAATGGTAGTTCTATTCCAATATAAACATCAAGAAGATACAGGAGACTCTGTCAAGTTATAAAGAACAAGCTAGGCATCATATTATGAACTCATGAAAGGGATATAGGAAGTTGTTGTCATACACAATTCTGGGAACATCTTTAAAAAATGTCTTTTGTTTTTGAAAGTTAAAAAAAAGCCCTGTGAAAAACTCTGGGCTGAACCATGGCCGGGAAAAAGTAGGGTTAGAGGATGAGTGAACCTTAGGAAAGGGAGGATATGCTAATCCTGGAGGGATATCAGACCAAGAAGGACCAAAGACGATGAACAAAACAGGGGAAAGAAAAAAATGGGAGGGGACACGGGAAGTGGAAAGTAAAGCGGAAGGGAATAAGGGAAGGAAAAGAGTCCTTTCCACTTTAAGCCCCCACCTGCCAGCCAAATGACCCAGGGACTCTGTCAAGTTATAAAGAACAAGCTAGGCATCATATTACAATTAGAAATTAAAGTAAAGTAAAGAGGAAGGGAATAAGGGAAGGAAAAGTGTCCTTTCCACTTTAAGCCCCCACCTGCCAGCCAAATGACCCGGGGACTCTGTCAAGTTATAAAGAACAAGCTAGGCATCATATTACAATTAGAAATTAAAGTAAAGTAAAGAGGAAGGGAATAAGGGAAGGAAAAGAGTCCTTTCCCTTTTAAGCCCCCACCTGCCAGCCAAAAGACCCGGGGAGCGGTAGGAGGTGTAATGCAGACCTCGGAACCATTGCAAGTCCAGGTAAAGTAGTCTTAATGTAGAGTTAAAAATCTAAAAAATGCAAGAAAGGGTTATAATGCCTGCTTATATTTGTCCTAGCATTTGAATTCCTCTCAGTAAAACCACTTTTGGGTTTGGACAGAGCCCCTGTCACCAAGGGCCATCTCTTGTATCTCTTGGATGTATTTCACTCTGGCAAACCACTGTTTTAAGGATGGCGGGTTAGTATGTTTACAGGAACTCAAAATACAATCCTTAGTGGCATTCAGCAGATAGATTACTAGCGATTTCTTATACCTCTTTTGAGACAAATGGGCGTAAGGTGGAATAAAAAGCAGCAGGTTTCAAAGTATTAAAAATTATTTTTGAAGATGATGTTAAAGCATATATGAGATTTTAACAATTGGATTTACATCTACTTTTAAGTGGTTGTAAACCTCAAACATGAAATATGAACCCTCTATAGTGTGTACTTGTCTCAATTAAGAGCACTAAGTGTAATTTCTGTCTGCTGCTTTGTTCCTCTAACAACATTAATCAATTCTGACAAGTTTTTTTAAAAAGAGAAAAAATTGACAGGGAGGGAACTCCAACTGATTGACAGCTTTGGCTCTGTTTCTGTGTGCTGTGTGAAGGGAGTGTGTCCCTTCCCTCCAATCAGCTGTCAGAGCTCTCCTCACTGAGATCTGGAAAGTGTAACTTCAGCTCTCTGTCCTTTTTTCTGAACTCTCAAACAAGCTTTAAAATTCAGACTATGAACAGATGTAGAGAAGAGAAGATATACAGATACAACTTATGTAGGAGGGTTGGTTTCATCTCTGTATCACCTGAGGCCAGTCACTTCACTGGGTATATGTAAGGGTTTACAACCACTTTAAGGGCCAGTCCACGGTTTTTCTATATCTTTTAATAGTAAGATCTGTCCCATAATTCCTGGCTCTGGCTCCCCATCGAGATGAAACGTTGGGAGGCAACGTTCTGACATCACCGCGTCAAGTGATCACACCCAGAAGATACGGGCTGTTTCTTCGAGGAGACGGCCGTCTCGTGTTTCTTTGATGCTTTTATTCTACAATTTGATGTAAGTGCACATCTTTTTATCATTCATTAAATCTCGAGGATCTTACGCTATGCGAGTTCTTTCTTTCTTTAAATCCTGTATGGGTACACTGTTGGAGACAATCTAATATTGTGACCGTCCCTCTCTGGAGATACGCTTCAAGGACACCATAAGTATATGCTGTGTATGATCTCCTGTAAGAGATCATAGAGTTCTGGTAAGAGGCAGTGTGTGATTGTGGTGGAGGTGCTTCTATCATAACTCTTTCCAGGAAGTTGGGGAATATTTACACTTGGGAGATCATTGAATACGATCATCTGTTTATGTTTTGGACTTTATGGTGGATTATGGTTAACCCATAATTGTTCACGGTTTGACCACTGTTTGTCACTAATTCTTCTTTGTATCATTTGCGCTGGTTTCAGTGCATCTTAGTAATACACACATTAGCGCAACTTTTTTCTTTGTATATCTTAGATATTCCAACTCACTTTGGAAATTTGGGGTTTTCATTGCTCTTTTTTTTTTTTAAATAAAAAATACAAGTGAAGTGGGACTTTTACTTATTATGGCAAGTGAGCAGACCCAGGAACTCAGGCACCGATAATTTACTGCCAAAGTTGCCCACACACATAAGAAACTATTAGGTGATCATACTCTCTGGTATTACCAAAAAAGTGTTAAGTGACCTTTTAAGGAACATTCCTTCTCTGGCATCCCTTTATGGAAAATAAGAGATCGCAACAGGTCGATGGTGACATTAATGCTCCAAGAAAAGGCAGCTGAATATTGGAAGTTAAATTTCTCATGAAACAAATGGCACTATATATGTATTTTGTAAGCATTCCCCTATATGTACTATGTAAACAGAATAACACATGGCAAAAGGTTTAGTATTTTTTTTAATGCTAACATTTGGAAGTGATCTGTAGGAGTGGCTGCTCCAGAGAGAATTCTGCTGCTCACACACTGTGGCCCCTGTTATAAGTCAATGCTAACTCACTTTCCTTTTAGTTCCATGAATGCTGAATGAGAAAGTCACTGTGTGGAGTAACTGGTCCCCAGGGGATCACATCAACCTGACTTAATCGCAAAGTACTGGGATAAAAAGGCATTACTGACTTGTTATTTTCTTGTTGATAGAACCTTTTTGTTGTTTCTCTGAAAACGTGTAGAATATAGTCACTAGACCTAAAACACTGCATTAAATGCATTGGTACATTCAAAAAAATTAAATTTTTTAAATATACACCAAATAAGATGTAAAATATTCATCCTATTAAATAATTCTATTACGTTTTTTTTTACTATTTGCTATTTATGGTAGCACAGTGGCATATTGTTAAATCTTCTCTTTTGCATTACTACTAGACATTTTGGTCTGCATAGAGGATGTTTCCTGCAAATCATCTGCAAGTCAACTGTTTGTAGGAATATTTGTCCTGCACAATGACAGCATTATTTCAAATACAGGCAACAGTGTCAGCCTTCTGTATTGTGTATAGACAGTCCTCTAGATTTGTGTACATCTGGAAATGCATTACAATAAACAGTGTTTCTAATGTGCTGAGTAGGGCCGATTGCCAGAAAAACAAATTTAACACAGACATTTTCTAAATGTTATTGTTACCACACCTATGCTGCTTTTGCATTGTCCAATCACAAGGCCCGCCAGACCTGTTAATTTAAGTAATAAAGACAACTAGGGTTGTTGGTTAAAAGAGAGGGGAGTTTTTGGGACTTTGAATGAGATACCCTTATACATTTATGCGTTTTTTCCAGTGCTCTTTACTACCATACCAATCATAGGTAGGGGCAGTGACACCCCCCAGTCACCTGCCCTCTATCTACTCATCAGCATTTATATGCCTCTGCTGAGGAGACTTTAAAAGTTTAGTTAGGACTGCAGAATGCATAGAGCTGTTGCGAGGCCTGCAGCTTAACCATGTATTTGCAAATGCGTGCAACCAATCCTCTGCTTTTAACGTACACAGTTAGACAGTTGAATTTGGCTTGCTGTTTGGGTGGTAAGTGCGAGCCTGGTTATTACGTATACAGCTTTATTTATACTTACTGTTTGCTTGAAAACGTATCTCATTCAAAGTCCCGAAAACTCCCCTCTCTGTTAATTTAACTAAGCAAGTCTGCTCACTGTGCCTGACAGAACATTTATTTATAAAACACAATAACTGTTACCACTTCTATCAGCTCTTTCCCCACATTTACAACCTTTTGTACCACCTGCCCCACCCTATTAGATTGTAAGCTCTTCTGAGCAGGGCCCTCTTAATCCTCTTTTATTTTATTGTATCATAACTCTATTGTCTCCCTTCTTACATTGTAAAGCACTGCGTAAACTGTTGGCGCTACATAAATCCTCTATACCAGGGGTGGGAAGTGGGTGGAAAAAAAGGGATTTTTAATAACAGCTTACCTGTAAAATCCTTTTCTTGGAGTACATCACGGGACACAGAGCGCATAGTCATTACATATGGGTTATATGGAGTACCTTCAGGTGTGGACACTGGTGTAATCAACTTCACAGGAAGTTCCTCCCTATATAACCCCCTCCCACTGAGAGTGCTTTAGTTTTGTAGCAAGCAATTTCTCTGAGGTTACACAATGTTCCCACAAAGAGGGGTGGGAGCTCTGTGTCCCGTGATGTACTCCAAGAAAAGGATTTTACAGGTAAGCTGTTATTAAAAATCCCTTTTTCTTGATCGTACATCACGGGACACAGAGCGCATAGTCATTACATATGGGATGTCCCAAAGCAATGCTCCATGAAGGGAGGGAGACCGTAAGGCCAAAAATAGCCAAACAGAAACTATATCAGGAGGTAAAATAGCTCCACCAACAGAAAAAGGGGGCGTGAACCGGGCCAGAGGATTCTATACTGCTGCCCGTAGGACCGCCTGCCCAAATGCTGCGTCCGCAGCCTTTGTGACGTCCAACTTATAAAATTTAGTAAACGTATGTACGGAAGACCAGGTTGCCGCTTTGCAAACCTGTGCCATAGAGATCTGATGGTGTGCCGCCCAAGAGGCACTCATGGCCCTCGTAGAATGGGCCTTAACTGATAAGGGCGGTGGAACGCGCTTCAGACCATAGGCCTGAAAAATCAGCTGCTTAATCCACCTAGCCAAGGAAGACTTGGCAGCCGGCTGACCCTTCTTGGGGCCATCCGGAAGAATGAAAAGCACATCTGTTTTCCTAATCTTTTCTGTAGCCTTGAGATAAACTCTCATGGCTCGGACCACATCCAAAGTATGAAGCAATCTTTCCTCTCTGGACTGGGGAGTAGGAAAGAAGGATGGTAGGACTAGGTCCTGATTCAAGTGAAAACTGGATATGACCTTAGGAAGGAAAGAAGGCTGAGGCCGCAGAACCACTCTGTCCTTATGCAGAATAAGGTACGGTTCCCTGCAAGACAAGGCTGCCAGCTCGGAGACCCTTCTGGCCGAAGCCATAGCCACCAAGAAAACCAACTTTCGGGTTAGCAGCACAAGAGGGATTTCTGCCAGAGGTTCAAACGGCTGCTTTTGTAAAGCTGACAAGACCAGATTTAAATTCCAGGGGCAGAGGGGAGCTCTAATAGGGGGATTTACATGCAAGACCCCCTGCAAAAAGGTTTTTACAAGCGAATGTGTGGCCAAAGGCCTTTGAAACCATATCGATAAGGCAGACACCTGCCCCTTTAGAGTACTAAGAGCCAACCCCTTGTCAACGCCAACCTGGAGGAATCGCAAGATCCTGTCAATAAAAAACTTGCGAGGATGCCCTCCTTGAGACTCGCACCACTCCACATAGGTTCTCCAGACTCTGTAATAGATATTTCTAGAGACTGGCTTTCTAGCTTGAATTAACGTAGATATGACTTGGGCAGAGAGGCCTCTGCCCTTAAGAATTAGAGATTCAGCCGCCAAGCCATCAAATTTAGCTGCTGTGAAGCAGGGTGGTAGATCGGGCCCTGAGACAGCAGATCTGGGCGCAGGGGGAGTGGCCACGGTGCCCTTACTGACATCCTCACGATGAGTGCGTACCAAGCCCTTCTGGGCCAGGCTGGGGCCACCAGGATCACCGGCCTGCGCTCCACCCTGATCCTTCGTAGAAGGCGGGGAATCATCTGTAGTGGAGGGAACGCATACAGGAGAGAAAACTGGTGCCAGGGGCAAACCAACGCATCGGTCCCGTAGGCCGAGGGGTCCCTGGCTCGGGATACAAATTTGTCCAATTTCTTGTTGAATCTTGTTGCCATGATGTCCATATCGGGAACTCCGAATCTTTGGCAAATCTCTTGGAATACCTGGGGGTGAAGAGACCACTCTCCCGGGAGTAACTGTTGACGACTCAAAAAATCTGCTTGAGAATTGTCTATCCCTGGGATGAACACTGCTGAGATGCAGGGTACATGGGCTTCGGCCCATGCAAAAATTAGGTTTACTTCCCTTTGAGCCGCCAGGCTCTTTGTGCCCCCCTGGTGGTTTATGTATGCCACCGCCGTGGCATTGTCGGACTGTATCCTTACTGGCAGACCCTGCAGGGGGAGAGTCCAGGCGACCAGGGCCAACCGAGCAGCTCTGATCTCTAGGACATTGATGGGAAGCAGACTTTCTGCCTCTGACCACTGTCCCTGCTGGGTCCGTTTTCCTAAGATTGCCCCCCAACCTGTTAGGCTGGCATCTGTGGTTACTATTTTCCACGAGATGGGGCAAAAGGTTTTCCCTTTTGATAATTTTTGAGGGATCAGCCACCAGTACAGGCTGTGCCTGACTTCTGGAGAAAGAACTAATGGACGGTCTAATGCCTGTATGGACTTGTTCCAAGCAGAGAGAATAGCTGCTTGCAGAATTCTGGTATGGATCTGGGCGTAGGGCGCTGCTTCGAAGGCGGCCACCATCTTCCCCAGCAGTCGCATGCATAGGCGAATAGTCGGCTTCTTTTTGCCTAAGACTATTTGAATCGTTTGAATCAACGACCTGATCTTCTCTTGAGGTAAAAATACCCTCTGGCATTCTGTATCTAACCGAAAGCCTAGATATTCCAACTGTCTTGTGGGTTGTAACCTTGATTTTTCTTGGTTCACAATCCACCGGAACTCTTCTAGATGCCGCACTGTGCGGACTACTGCATGATTGAGGTTGGAAGCTGAACTGTCGATAACCTGAATCCTTAGAAAGCGATTTAGGCGTTTGAGGTCTAATATAGGCCTGACGTCGCCATTGGGTTTTGGTATAACAAAAAGGTTGGAGTAGAATCCCAGACCCCTTTCTTGGGTTGGTACTTCTACAATTACTCCTTGGAGCAAGAGGCGATCCAACGCCTTTACGAGAGAGGCCCTCTTTAACGGGTCGCTTGGAAGACTTGACCCCTGAAAATGAGGAGGGGGGATTTCTCGAAACTCTAGTTTGTAGCCTGAGGCTACTACGGACCGAACCCAAGAGTCGGGAATTCTGGCCTTCCAGACTTCGGAGAAAAACTGAAGTCTTCCCCCCACCCAAGAGAGTGGGGGCGCCCCTTCATGAATCTGATTTGATGACTGGTTTAGCCGGCTTGCGAGACCAGGGCCTCTTGTTTGCCGCGGCTTGTCCCTGTGGGCGGCTATTAACTGCTGAACGCCCGGGAGGCCGTCGATACTGACGGGAAGTCGAAGGGGCCGAGCCTGCAATGGCCTGTCGTTTAAACGTGGGCCCACGCGGTCTTTTCTTGACCGGTAAGGAAGCACTTTTTCCACTTGATATGGTGTGGATATATTTATCTAGGTCTTCCCCGAATAGTCTTCCCCCATGAAAGGGAAACCCTGCTAGAAGCTTTTTGCAGGGTGCCTCTGCTGACCAGTTCTTTAGCCACAAAAGACGACGCATGTGAACCATCAGTAGAGATGAACGGGATGCCTGTTGGATGGAGTCCTTAATAGCATCTACTGCAAAGCAGAGAGCCCTAGGGAATTCTGCTAATTCATGAGTATGCTGAGCCGGCATGTCCTTCAATATATGCTTTGCCTGATCCTTCAAGGCCTGACAAACACCAATGGCTGCTACTGCTGGCTGAACCATGGCACCTACTGAGGTAAAAGCTGCTTTCAGTAGGGTCTCGAATTTCTTGTCGACCGGATCCTTGAACATATGGACATTTTCAACCGGACAAGTCAGGGATTTATTCACGCAGGAAATGGCTGCGTCCACTGTAGGGAGAGCCCATTTCTTTACATATTCCTCTTCCATAGGATAGAGAATAGAGAATCTTTTAGGAGGGACAAAGATTCTATCAGGTCGAGCCCAATCTTGGTAAATCACGTTCCGCAGAAGGGGGTGCATTGGAAAAGATGCACCAGTTAATGGGGCCTTTAAAGAACCCAATGAGGATACCTCCGGGGCTACTAGTTCTGGCACTGGAAGTTTAAAGGCAGTGCGAACCATATCTGTCAAAGACTGGATCCACAGGCCCTCCGCTTGAGAGGCCGAAAAATATTCATCTATAGTGGAATTTTCCCTGTCTGAACCGTCGGGACTTGGGTCTGCCTGATCCCCTTGTGGGTCCCGTTCCTCTGAAGAGGAGACCTCCGCATCTGAAAACCCCACACTGGGTGAGGGGGATCTAGCCCGCTTGCTACTTGGGCAAGGACGGGAAAACAACGCAGTTAACCTTTTCTCTAGCCCACACATGGTGGCTGCTAGCATTTCTTCCGTCACGTAAACGGGAATGGGTGGATCGGGGGCCGCCTCTGCCCCCAGCACCCCCAATGGCTCTTGTACTATGCCACTCGGTGTCCTGACTGGCGAGGGTGGGGCCGTAGAAGCCTGGCCCAAATCCTCTGACCCCGATGGAGACCCCTTTTGCTTTTTGGCACCTTTAGCAGCCTTGGCTGGTCCAGATCCCTTTGGAGCCATTGTACAACCTTGGGTCACCCCTATAGCCAACACCTGACTGTTGTAGCTAGGAATAACCAATATGAGGGCAGGTATGAGAAAAATGAAAAAGAACTAATTTCTCTCTTTTTCTTTTATATTTCTCTTTTTTTTTTTTTTTTTTCCAAAAAAATCTTTTTTTTTTTTTTTTTACCCGCCTGGGAGGTGGCAATACCGAGGAAGCCTGTGAGTATTGACACACCAATGCCCGTTAGCCGGAGTCCAAGGTAGACTCAGATACTGCTGGATCTAAGGCTGAGTCCCTTTAAGCAAAAAAACTTTTTTTTTTTTTTTTTTTCTGGTCAATAGTGGACCTAAGTCCTAGACCTGAAGATCCACAAAACCGCCACTAGGTGTCCCTGTGTGGCCAAAAGACCCAGCTGCACGCTCTGTATCCTTTCTTCCTCTGCCTCCAGGAGGGAAAGACCAGCCAGAGAAAAAGTTTTCTCTTTAAACAGACCCTGACGCTGCTGGCCCGCCCCCCCGACGCACGCCGACGCTATAAAAGGCGGCGTGCACGCGCGCGCGTATGCGCGCGCACACACGCGCGCACGATCGCGCGCACCACGCTGAACCCACATGGAGGAAGCAGAGTAGAGGAACAACATGGACCAGCGTTATGCAGCACCAACAGACACCAGGTAAGCACTAATCTTATTGTAGTGCACACACAGCGAGGAAGCTGTCCCCATGGGCTTCCTAAGAAACAGGAGTTTTTTACCAGCAATTTCCTCTTTAAAACATGTGGGGTTGCAGTATCAGTGTTAACAGGCAGACCTGGGGTGAGTAGAAAATATATAACTTACACAAGTATACATATATTTACATATTATCTGGGTAAACATTGTAATCCCATCCTGCCTCAACAGACATAGTGGAGATAGTGGCTGATGCACCAGCATACTGTTAGCCAACCCAGAACCCCCAGGGGGATACCTACTGTCGAACCAAGTCCCGCAGGTTCCCTCTTACCTGCTCCACGCCGCAGGGTATTGCAAAATGCAAGAGGCCCAGCCTTCCCCCATCTCCGTGGGTATTGTCTTGGACCTTCAGGGACCGGGGTCCTGTGTTAAGGAACCCACACCCCTGGACCTATATAGCATCCTGGCATCAGTAGCGTTTAGTTCTTGGAAGAGACTAAGGCACTGGAGCCCAGAATCCAGCCCTCCAAGGAGAGGCATTATAGGCACAACCCCACTCCAGCAGGGCCCGGGTACCGTACATCTTGGCTCTGAAGCACTTCGGACGGATCCGGCTAGCTATCCTGGGTCCCGAGACCTCCGAGGGACAGCTAGACGTGACCAACACCTAAGACACTGGCGAAAAAACTAAAGCACTCTCAGTGGGAGGGGGTTATATAGGGAGGAACTTCCTGTGAAGTTGATTACACCAGTGTCCACACCTGAAGGTACTCCATATAACCCATATGTAATGACTATGCGCTCTGTGTCCCGTGATGTACGATCAAGAAATGTCTCCCGAATACGATTGATAAGAACTCACAATCTATACCAGGGGTGTCAAACTCAATTTCCTTGTGGGCCGCATCAGCATTATGATTGCCCTCAAAGGGGCTGGTTGTATTTGTAAGATTAGATGTCCAGCACATCCCCTCCCCATATATTAGATGTCAAGTGCCACCCCACCATCAGAAGTTGAGTCCCCCACTCTCTCTTAGATCACGGCGCACCCCCCTTTCCTTATGCTGCTGTGTAGTAGCTGAATGCATTGCTTGAAAGCAGAAAGTAAGGGTCTGAAGTAGGACCAGAGGAGGGCTGGAGCTCTCTTACAGCTGCAGGAGAGGTGTGAGGGCCACATGAAATAGCCTGAAGGGCCAGATTCGGCCTTGCGGGCCTTGTGTTTGACACCTGTGCTCTATACTAATAATAATAATTATAACTGTTCCTCTATAATGCAGCATACTTTATCCCAAGAATAGCTAGAGCAGTCTCTGATTGCTCAAGAACGCTAGAGTTCCTCTAAGGGTTACCAGGGTTCTTTGAGCAGTAGCAGATGAAACTACTGTTGACCAATGACACCAATTATATTTTTAGCTTTCTTTATGGGAACTCTTCCCACTGACCACCAATGTAAGGGGAAATCCTACCACTAACCATGAATATAAGGTAGGACTACAATGACTACCAATGTAAGGGCATTCTTTTCACAGACCCTCAATGTAACAGGGCATTCTTTCTAAAGACCGCCAATCTACAGAGGCACTTCTCCTACTAACCCCAACTGGGGGACTTCTCCACTGACTACCAGTGTAAGAGGGCTTCTTTCAAGTGACAACCAATATAAGAGGGCACCTATTTTCTGACCATGAGTAATAGGGTACTTAACACCAGCCACCAATGTAGTGGTAATGGGTACCAGTGTAAGTTGGCATCTTTCTATTGAGCACCTATGTAAGGAGGCACCTTTTTGATGAGTACCAATGTATGGGGACACCTTTTGACTGACAAATACTGTAGCTGTTGACTTTTAATCAAAGGGGACTTACCTGTCCAGGGATCCAGCACTGTCCTCACCCAGGCTGGTCTTCAGGTCCCCATGTTTGCTGTGGGAAGTCAGCTGTGATTCCTTGCTGCTTCACGTTGTGAATGTACCCACAGCCTCCTGAGATCTGAGACGTGTCCCAGAAGGCTGCAGGCAAAGAGGGGGGGCTGAACTTCTGCTTGAATACAAGCGGAAGTTTGAGCAGGTATCTATAAAAACAAGGTTCCTGCTCTCCCCCTAAAAAAATATAATGTTCCTAATGTAGTAGAGAAGAGGGAAGGAGGATATAAAGCAAAACTTCCCTTTTGGTTGAAGTTCTGCTTTAAGTGAGGACTAACTGTGCAAAGAGAAAAGTTCCAGAACATGTAAAGTCCAGATTTTATTTTTATATATCATAAGAAAATATATTATATCATAAGACAAAGTATATCAGGATTCAAAGGGTCATCACAGTCTGACAGTGTTTAATGAAAAATGATTAGTTGCAGTCAGCAACAAAAGTTTTCATTCATTCATGACATAAAATTGAAAAAGAACCCTAAATAAACTGATTGGAGATTCTTTGGTTGCATGGTCAATTGAAAACTGGATCTGTTTACAGCCTGGCTAGTTATATATTGTTGCCAACCCCCCCTCACCAAGTGTTCCAAAGTAGCTGTATGCATTTTTTTTATTTCCCTGTATTCATACTTTTTGATCCAGTTAAGCCAATTTTGATATTTAGCCAGCAGCTGACTGGCGCCATTAGCATGATGCTGCCACAGTTTTAAAGCTCAGGTACAGACGGGGTGATCTTTATAGTTGGTTTTACGTTTTTTCAAAGCATACGCCCTAAAACCACAGAGCCAATTTGCAGCTAAAAGTGTCCTTCAAAACATATGCCCTTTAAAACAGGCCATATACACTGATCTATTTGTGCCAGAGGATACAGCAACATTGTAGAGGGGTTCAATGTGTGGCTAAAAGGCACTAAAACAGTTTGGAAATAATTATTAACTTGACAGCTCTCAATCTGATATAAAACATTTGTGCTGAACAAAATCCGTGGAGAAATATTTATGTTGTCCAATAAAATGTGTCACTATAGAAGCATTTCTTTTTGAAAGTGTGAAAGCTTGACGTCTCTTGTGCAGCTAGAAGGGATCTATGGGGGGAAGGGATAGGAGTCGGAGATCACACGTCCCTGGGAAAGTGCTTGTGGGGAGGGCAATGCTCCCACTGGGTTGTTAACAGCCAGACAGTTTATTTAGTGCTGTTATGAGAGAGCGTTAATTCTGCTCGGGAAGGTGGGAATGTGGCCCTGTGGGGGGAGCGGAGGGATGCAGCTGGAGGTTATGATGCAAGTTCTGCTCTCAGGGACAAGGTCACAAGGCAGTCAAGGACCCTGCTGTCACTGTGTTTGTTGGCTTGTAGTAGGCTGCCAAAGCCTGACACAGCACACAAACAGAAATTTTAGCCTCTGCTGGAGTCAAGATGAGTACGACATGCAGATGGCACTGCGAAAGAAACTTGGTTATTGCTGTAAACTGTACTAAATATATACAAATGCAGGTAAGGTACTACTGTACTAGTGTTCATTTTTGCTCCAGTCAAACATTAACACTATAAAGTCGCTCCAAACTACTAAACACCTCTAATTTTCACCCTGACATTCATTACTTCCACCTGGAGGCCCTCCCTGCTTGCTTTTTCTTGACTGGCCATGAATCTGAGCCTGAAAAATGCAGGTCAGGGGTTTCCTGGGTTCATTCACAACTATATTCCTGTAAGAGTGTAAAATGAAGGTGCACAGCCAAAATTCTAATGAAAATAGACTGTAGCCCTGCTCAGAGGCATGCAAGCCCTGTTATATGTCAGCATTTCAGTATAATAAACTCACGGGACGACAGTGCAAAGGACCTTGTGACTTTAGTGACTCTGACACTCCCTCCTGGTGTACCCATGCGCATGTCAATTAAATCGAATGCAACCACGTGACAGTATAAAAAAAGGGATATGTAGTTATAATCAAAAAGAGGCATTTGTGACCTCATGTAGATGGTAATATTTTCACTACCATTCTGAATCATTAGCGTTCTCCGCAGACAGAGTGCAATGCCAAGAGATATTTCTTGTCCTAGTCTAGGTCTTTGTCTCCATGTATGTTCTGATCCTGGTTACCTTCTCGTTGAGTGCATGGTTCCTGATGGTGAGGTCATCACGCTCAGAACGGGTCAGTGCCATCAGGTCTTTTAAGCGAAGCAACTCATCTTGCAGAGATCTGTTCTCCTCCTTGAGACTTTTGTCAGTTGATATGTCTGGGAAACCTAAAGAAACAGAACAATTAACAGAAATGGAAACATTTGGGGGGGGGGGGGGGGCTGACAATTTTTATTGTTATTAGTTTTCCAATGTACAAAAAAAAGAAGTACAGGACATTCAAACTGCCAAAGTGCAAAAGGTTCCATCACACCAATATTTGAATAAATATAGAGTAAGTAAACCTCAAGCCAGGGCACGCAGTAGGTTATCACCTAGCGCTTAAGTAACAGAGTGAGATCATCAGTCTTGCTTCCAAGAAGTAGAGACTACATAATCACAAATAAGCCTTAACCACGCGGAGGTACGCAGCTGCATACCAAAGGTCACTGTACGAGGTACAAAAGTGAAGTAGAGTATTTGGCCAGAACCAGCTCTCGAGGGAGTCTATTCTATATTTTCACAGCTCTTACTGCAAAGAAGCCTTTCCATATTTGGAGATTAAATCTCTTTTTCTTCAGACAGAAAGAGTGCCCTCCTTGTCCTCTGTGAATAACTCTTCCCCCTCAGTTCACCACTTACTGTATGTATTTATATATGTCGATAATATCATCCCATAATCTCCTCTTCTTAAGATAGAATAAACTCAGTTCCTCTAATCTTTCCTCATAGCTGAGCTCCTCCATGCCTCTTATCAGTTTGGTTGACCTTCTCTTCACTTTCTCCAGATACCCAATATCCTTTTTGTGAACTGGTGCTCAAAATTTTACTGCATTGCAGATGAGGTCTTACCAATGATTTGTACAGGGGCAAAATTCTCTCTCTCTCTCTCTCTGCAGTCCATACCTATTTTAACCACTTGCCCACTGGGCACTTCACTTAAACTCCCTTCCTAACCAGGCCATTGTTCAGCTTTCAGTGCTGTCACACTTTGAATGACAATTACTCAGTCATTCAACACTGTACCCATATGATTATTTGTCATTTTCTTTCATACAGATAGAGCTTTCTCATGGTGAATTTAATCACCACTGGGTTTTTGATTTTTTGCGCAATAAATAAAATAAGACCAACATTTTTGTTAAAAAATGCATTTTTCTTAGTTTCTGTTATAAAATTTTGCAAATTAGTAGTTTTTCTTCATAAAATTTGGCCAAAATTTATGCTGCTACATATCTTTGATAAAAAATAACCCAAATAAGTGTATATTATTTGGTCTTTGTGAAAGTTATAGAGTCTACAAGCTATGGTGCCAATCACTGAAAATTGATCACATCTGATGTACTGATGGTCGATCTCATTTCTTGAGACACTAGCAAGCAGACAAGTACAAATACCCCCCCAAAATTACCCCTTTTTGGAAAGTAGACATCCCAAGGTATTTGGTAAGAGGCATGGTGAGTTTTTTCACACTTTAATTTTTTCCCCAAATTCTTTGCAATATTAAGATTTATTTATTTATTTATTTATTGACAGTTTTTTTCTCTCACATAGCATATGCATACTTACAACTACACCCCAAAACACATTCTGCTACTCCTCCTGAGTATGGCAATACCAAAAATGTGAGACTTTTACACAGCCTGGCCACATAGAGAGGCCCAACATTCAAGTAGCACCTCCAGGCGTTCTAGAAGCATAAATTACACATATAATTTCCTGACAACCTATCACACTTTTGAAGGTCTTGTAGAACCAGGACAATAGAAACGCCCACAAAAGACCCCCATTTTGGAAAAAAAACACCCCAAACATTTATTTTATGAGGCATGATGAGTCTTTTGAACATGTCATTTTTTCCCACAAGTTTTTGGGAAATGTGGAAAGCAAATGAAAACACATTTTTACGACACTGACGAGCACTGATGAGGTGCACTAATGGGGTACTGTAGAGCACAGATGTGACACTAATGGTGCACAGATTTGGCACACATGTGTACTGATGTGGCACTGCTGGGCACTGATGGGGCACAGATGTGCACTGATGGGGCACGGTAGAGCACTTCTCTGGCAATGTTGGGCACTGACGTAGCATTGATGGGGCACAGCTGTGCACTGATGGGGCACAGTAGAGCACAGATGTGACACTGCTGGGGCACAGATGTGCCACTGCTGGGGCACTGCTGGGCACTTGTAATATATATAAAAAATTCAAGCAGCCTCATGCTGCAGCTTCTCCCTCCTCTGCTCACACCGACCTGGACATGAAGCCGGGTTGTTGACAGTGATTGCTCCATCACTAGATGGAGCGATCAAGTGGTAAATGGTTGCTAGGATTGGCCCTTTACCACGATCTGTAATGTGTTGTATCCTGAGAACCCGGTGAGATCCCCAGAATCGCACAGGGGGTGTGATTCTGGGAGGCCGTCATTGTATGCCCTCCCAGAATTATTTGACCGCGCTGTAGCCGTCATTCGGTTGGCAAGTGGTTAATACAAGAAACGTTTTTGCTTGCTTTTGAAATCGCAGTTTGGCATTGCATACTATTATTAAGCTTATGATCTAACATAACACCCAGATCCTGCTCCACTATGGATTCCCCCAGTTGTACTCCCCCTGCCTAGTATGTATGATGCATGAATATTCTTAGCCCCCATGTGCATAACTTTACATTTATCAACATTAAAGCTCATTTGCCACATAGTTGCCCAATTACACAGTGCATTGAGGTCGGCTTGTAAGTTGGAGACATCCTTTAAGGATGTTATTCAACTGCATAGCTTGGTGTCATCTGCAAAGACTACAATTATACTCTTAATCCCAGACCCTGAATAATTCATAAACATACTAAAAAGTAAGGGTCCTGACACTAAAGTTGGGGTATACCACTAATAACCTTAATCCATTTAGAATATGAATTACTAACCACTACTCTCTGAATACAGTCTTTTAGTCAGTTTTCTATATATTTACAAATGGATTTTTCCAAGCCTGTAGACTTTACCTTACACATTTGCTGTGTGTGGGGAATTGTGTCAAACGCTTTTGCAAATGAGGAGTTTATACATTTGGGAAATCATTACCTTAGTTGATGGGCCTTCTAGACATATTTCAAACACCATCAGTTTAGAGACTTGGAGGGTGCTAGTGAGGGATTTCACAGGGATATTAAACATAATTATAAAAGAGGCTGCCAATAAAGCGCCAGTTTAAGGGGGTAGAGCTGCTTGGCGCACTGCAACAGGATGCGCAGGAGAGATAGAAGTCTCAACAGGCATGAAGTACTGAGCGGGACACCGCTTACCCCACAACATAGCATTCGGGTGGACAGAAGCCAGCCACATTTTCTCAACCTCTGTCCAATGTATTCCAAGAGGTGAGGGAGTGTAGCTAAGTTGCCAGGTATTACTTCACAACATTCAGGAACGCATGGCCTCCTTGATCCCGTGGAGCATAGAGAAGAGATTTAGCAATCCTGTGTCTTTTATAATTCCAAAATTAGAAGGTCAGTTTTGAGCTTCTTAAGGTGCAGGAACAGATAGGAATGGGCAACATTTCAGAAAGGTAAAGTAATTTAGGGTTGACTGTCATTTTAATAGTAGCCATACATCCAAACAGGGAAATATTGTGAGTTTTCCACTTGGTCAGGGAAGCCTTGATAGAAGTGTATAATGGGAGCAAATTGGCTTTGTAAAGAGTATCATAGAATGGTGTAATATTTAGCATAGAGGATTTCCAAGAATAAAGAAATAAAGGAAATAGATGGTGTAAAATCTGATAAGGCATGTTGAGGGGGAGGGCCTCCATTTTAATGTAGTTACTTTTATAGCCGGAGAGGAGGCTATATGGAGAGTAAAAAAACTTTTATAGGTACCCATAGACACAAGATAGTGAGTATCCTTAAAAGGTAAATAAACATTAAATACATGGCAAAGGATTACCAGTGCACTATAGGTTAACCAACAAGATGGGAGCCAGGAGATGTCTGATAAGTGTTGAGCTACATCTGTGATTCAGTTCTGTGTAAATTTCAGTTTTAACTATTGGTCTTTGTAAACAACAAACCCACAAGATTTCTGCCAGCTAGTTGGATAAACAAATTTAATTTAAACAAACAAAAAAAAAAATTGAGAATTAAAATGTTTCCAGCACTATGGAGTCTAAACCCCTTTAAGGTGACAATTTTTTCTAGTTTTAATGTTTAAAAAAGCTCTTTGTTACACACATTTTTCAGTGAATAAAGAATTTCTTTATCTAATGCCCCGTACACACGATTGGTTTTTCCCGTCGGAAAAAAGTTGGATAGTGTTTACAACTGAATTCCTCCCAAGCCTGCCTTGCATGCACACGGTCACACAAAAGTTCTGTGAACTTTTGACTGCCAAGAACGCAGTGACGTAACTACGACAAGCCAAGAAAATTAAATTTAATGCTTCTGAGCATGCGTCGAATTCTTTCCTAGCATGCGTAGGAATTTTGCGCGTTGGGATTTGTGCACATGACCAGTTTTTTTCCTGACAAGAAAAAAGAGATCCTGCTCTCTATCTTTTTCCAGCAGGTTTTCCGCTGGAAAAAGTTTGATGGTGCATACACATGGTCGGGATTCCCGACCAAAAGCTCTCATCAGACTTTTTCCAACAGGAAAACCGATCGTGTATACAGGGCATAAGTTGACCTCAGTCCACATGTACATCTTCTGTATCTAGAATCATTATCTTAATATTACCTGGCAATGTTGGGGAGAAATCTCCCCAGAACATTTCCCACTGAATGATTTGGCCTCACCTACTGCTCTGGTGACAATTCTACATTTTTGGTTTCCCCTCATTCTCTATCTTTGTGACAGTTGTCATTAGGACAAAAAGATGGGGGGGGGGGGCCTCCCCAGCAGGGACACAGAAAAAAAGAGTTTCAAACTCTTCAATATTCTTTGGAATGCCTTTTTACATGCCCTTTAATACATATTAGATGGGTATATCAATGTTATTGCTTAACTTGTTAAAGAATCAAATAGTTATTACTTACAGCTGATGAAAGTATAAGAAATCTGCATCCACGCAAGGCAAGAGAAGAATAAGTGGAAAATATTACAGAAAAAAAGAACCATACAAAAGTATACAGTAATGAAAGAAGCAAGATATAATGTTTTGCATGCAGTGTAAAATGTATCAGAAAAACCCACCTTTTGGTCAGGTAACAGATATCAGAAGCGATAAAATTAAAATGGACTTACTATATGTAGAGTCGTCACTCAGATTGTGGGTGATGATCTCGCGAATGCGCGCTGGGACAGGAGTAAGTGTGTCTCGCTCCCCTTCTCCACTGCGAACACTCAAGATTCGGTCTTCATCTGCACTGTCTGGATTAAGTACTGTGTTCTCCAGGCGCTGAAACAAACATTTAACAAAGTTTTAGAAAAAGAAGGTAAGACATTTTTTTATAATGAAATTTCATTGTTATGTAGCACCCTGCTCCCAATGAGTGGGCACTATATGTTGAAATTATAGTTGCCTGGGCAGTAGTTTGGCCCAGAGAGATTTGTTCAAATTCATGGCTCTGTTGCAGTTTAGCTGGTTGCATGATTTTCCCTCTGACGGTGGGTGTCGTCACCGCTGGTCAGAGTTAAAAAGGCAACAGGCCTGATGCATTGGGTATCTTTTTCCCAGAAGTGGTCCAGAGGGCGTGGTCAACCCGCTGTGCATTCTGGGAGAAGGTACTTAAGGGGCAGACACCATTTTGTGGGATTCGTCTTCCAATCACACCCTGAGGGCCCTCTTGGCCTCAGGGATGTATTGGCAGTTACTGCCTCGGGGCCACGTTGGCCTGAGGCCTCGCTACTGAGATGTAGGCCCAGGAGCCGCTGGGGCCTACTGATCCAGGGACAATCCTGTGTCACCTTGCCTGCTGGAAGGGACCAAGCAATTGAGGACTCAATTGGAGGAGGTATCCGGATTTCAAAGTTTACCTCAGAGTGCTGCCGGAACGGCTGAAAGATCCTGGCACTGAGAGCTGAGTTCTATCTTCACCTAGTCTGTGGCAGAGACTATCGAACAAATTCTACAATTCACCTAGTCTGTGGCAGAGACTATCCTTTGATCGAGCTTGGTGCCTGCTGCTAGACCAGTGAGAGTGGGCCTATCCGGTGGTCGCTGAGTCCAGTGTGGAAATGGCTGCTCCTCTGGACCTAGAAAGAGTATGTGTGGTTTGCAAATCAGATGCCTGAATACCAGAATCTCACCTAAACCTCCATCCCTCTTTTCTGAAGTTGTCTTTAACAACTTAAGACCCGGACCATTATGCAGGTAAAGGACCTGGCCAGTTTTTGCGATTCGGCACTGCGTCGCTTTAACTGACAATTGCGCGGTCATGCGACGTGGCTCCCAAACAAAATTGGCGTCCTTTTTTTCCCCACAAATAGAGCTTTCTTTTGGTGGTATTTGATCACCTCTGCGGTTTTTATTTTTTGCGCTATAAACAAAATTAGAGCGACAATTTTGAAAAAAACAAACAATATTTTTTACTTTTTGCTATAATAAATACATCACCACGCTTTGGACGGGCGGTATTTGGCCTGAATGTGTGTATGCACGGCTGGCTTGAGAGGAATCCCTTTGGGGAAAAACTTGTTTTCATGCTGAGAAAAACGTGTGTACGAGGCATCAGAGTCTTCCATTTTTGTTCCCAAACAACTGTTTTAGCCTGGATTTTTAAGATTAAATAATAGTTCTGGACTTTAATACCACTGTTGTGGTGCTCCCCATAGCCACTCCATTATATATATAGGCAGCCTAAGAGGGGCCTGTCATATTGGTAAATGAACACTTAATCGATGGCCTTCAAAAGCATGGAAATAAAGCCAAAGTGAGAAGCTTGCAGTATATTCCACTAAAAGTACAACACAGGTATTATCTTACTATATTTAACTAGAACTGAAGCCAATAAAAAAACCTCTGTGGCTCTTTTACCTTCCTACTGAAAATAATTAATGGATGGACAGACATCGGTCACATAAAACAGCAATTTTTTTCTGAATAATTGGGCAGCGACCAGGAAACATTTGCGATTTGCAGAGATTTGTCGTAGATCCAGGTGCAAGGCTGAGGTCCAGCCATAGATATGGTTATTAACCCGTGTAGTGACAGCAGCAAAGCAGAACTTTACCCATAACAACATCATAAAAATGTAAGACTGGGCACAAGACTGGGCACAAATGATAGGAAATCTTATACTCTACATTGTGACATCAAAAAAAAAAATTTTTTTTGGGGGTTTACAACCACTTTAGGTCAGATTTATTTGATGAATCAGTAGTTGTTATAAACATTTACAGTACCTCTATCCTGGCAAATGTGTTTTTCTAGTTTTGGGTATAGTGGGGAAAAAATATAGGGCCAGATTCACGTACATTGGCGCATATATTGACCAGCGTAGCGCACCTCCTTTATGTTAGAGCGGCGCAATGAAGAGGCGCAAGTACCATATCCTCGTAGTATTTGTGCAGAAATTTGCGCCTGTGTAACGCAATTTCCGAGGCGTAAAGCGGTGTAATTCAAATTGGGAAGGACGTGGGCGTGTTCCATTGAAATGAGCGGTGACCCTATGCAAATGAAGGGTCGGCCGGATTGCGCATGCGCACATAAAGCAGACTATGGTCAGCACCTCTCTGCGCATGCTCACAACTCGGCACGGCGCAATCAGTGAAATTGGAACTAGGGCCGGTCAACTTAGTGAGCTCCGCACAGTGCTTAAATAGACAGAGAGAAACGCCCTTCCTTTGCAAATGTACATCCAATTGTTCCCCTTCCTACAGCAAGGGGCTTTTGTTCTGTTGTTTGTTCGCGTTAGTTAATTTATGACTTGTCTTTGAGATATTTGGTGACTGTTTCGTATAGTGTTTTGGATAGTGGTTTTCAGAGTGTTTTTTGGTGACTGCTTTTGATACTTTTTGGTGAGTGATTTTTGTTGAGTGATTTTTGGTGATTGTTTTTGTTAGAGTTTGTGAGAACATGTCTGAGAGGAAGCAAACATTTTATTTTTCAGTGCGGTAGAAGGCAATTCTTGTCAGGGCCATTACCCAATATGGCCGGTTCCTGCACGGCCCGGAGAGTGCCAACACCACCCCGGCCAGGAAGGCTCAGATATTGCAGGACATCGCAGACAAGGTAAACTCTTGGGGGGGGGGGGGGGGGGAAGACCCGGACACGCCAGGGGATCCAAAAGAAGATTAATGATCTCCGGCGTGTGGTCCGTGGGAAGCTGGGCAAGATTGCAGCCCATGCCAGGGGCACTGGAGGTGGCCCACCATGCCCTGTTAGGCTTACTGAGGAGGAGCGTGCGGTGGCCCAGACCTTCAACAGGCAGCAAGTGGAGGGGCTGCCTGGCTTTGACTCCAGTCAGGAGGCCGTGAGGACAGGTAAGTTGTTGTTTTTTCTATCTGGTGTGTAGCATGTGTGTGGGGGGGGGGGAGGGAATATGTGGCAAGTGTGTGGATCCTTCAACCTGTGAATGTTTTGTGTCATCCACAGATGTGCAGGGCCATCTGGCCTGTCCGCACCATCCCCGGGACAACAGTCGGAGGAAGACCCCCAGACAAGGCCAGAGTCCTCTGAGGAGGTTGAGGAGGAGGAGTTGGAGGAGGAGGTCATGTCAGGGAATGACTTGTTAATTTTGGAGGAGTCTTCCCCTATGGCTGGCAGCAGCCAGGCCTCCATCAGGGGTAGCCCCTCCCACTCCTCCCCCAACAGGGCTCCCCTCCCAAGGGGCTCCCCCCCGGCCACAAGCCTCATCTAGAGGCAGGAAGGCAACCCACAAGACTAGGGGGGTGGCCGAGGTTCTGCCTGCCAAACTGAGAAGGGACCAGGCCCTTCAGACCTGCCATCTGGGACAGGTCAGCCAGACTTTGGGGCGGATGGAGGAGAGCCTGTCCTCCATAAAGGATACAGTTGGGGACATGGCCTGCAACTCCCTGGCTCTGATCAATTGCCTGAATGAACAGCAGGCTACCACAGCAGGCATTGGTCAGGATGTGCGGGCCCTCGGTCAGGATGTGCGGGCCCTCACCCAGGCTATCCAGGCCAATACGGCAACACTCAATGCTGGCCTGACCAGAATAGCCGTGGCCTTGGAGGGCAGGCCGCCAGGTGGGCAGAGACCAGGGGATGCTCCTCCTTCCCCGGATTACTCCCCCCAAGAGTCTCCCCTGAGGAGCCGGGGCCGTGGTTGTGGCTGCCCCAGGAGTGGGTCACGCCAGCGGCGGTAGTTTTTTTTTCTTTTCTGATTTTTTTTTTTCTGGTCATTTTTTTTGGGTGCTGGGCAATTTTATTTTTTTGGTTTGTGAATTATTTTTGAATGTGGGGGTGACATTCCTGCCGGAAAAGGGGTGTCACCCTCATTTGTGGTGGAGAAGGGTTCCCCAGGACCAGGGAGAAGTGATCCCCAGGTCCGTGTGAATGGTGTATGAATGTACAGTGACATAATTGGAGCTGTGGCGTGGCGTTGCTGCTCACAAGTCCTGCATGGTGGGCTTGTGCTAATCCAATTTGATGAGGATGTGGTGTGTGTCATCTAGGGACCACAATGGTGTGCATGCATGCATTCTCATTGTGCCATGATTAATGTGTGTGTTTAACGTGCAAAGATGCCTAATGTGAACTGTCTGCTGGCTGCTCTTCCCTCAGAAGACGGGGTAGCCTCGGTTAGGGGGGGGGGATTGTCTGGTTCGGGGGTCAGGTCATCACGTATGTCAATGGAAAAAAAATTACTGCGCAGGTCTTTGAAAATAAAATAAAAAAATTGGTTGTAACAAAATAAATTGTGTTGTGCTGCTGCTGCAAAAAAATGTGCGATACACATAAAATACTATGGGCCAGATTCAGGAACACTTGCGCTGGAGTATTTCGATATGCGCCGCGTAACTGTGATGATGCGCCGTCGTTTCTATGTGCCCGTACCCACCAAACTAGATGCGCCCAATAACGGGTCATTTGCGACCGGCGGAACGTTCCGACGCCAGAGTATCGTCAGCGGTTAATTTCGCTGGGCGCATCAGTCGCGCCTATTGATTTCCCCTGCAAATATGCAAATGAGGGATTTTTCCCAATTCACGAACGGATTAGCACCATACGCTGGCTACATGCGCCGCGAGTATCTCGTCCGTCCGGCGCAAAGTTATTTCTACAAAAGGCTGCTTTATCTTTACTCCAGACGGTCACAGGTCAGCAGGAGAGCAGCTACAGCAGCGTTACCGACGATAAGAGCTAGCTGAGCACCCCCACTTGCAGGACAACACCTCTGTCCATGCTTGTCTGTCAAATTTTACAGCCATGGAGGAAGACATCATAGGTCTCCATAGCCGAGATGACGGCTGTCAGCTCCTGGCCATTAAAGTTCAGCCTTCTCCTTTGTGTTTGCGGGGAACGGGAGCAGCCATCTCAGAACAAAAGTAACATCACTGCGGGGAGGGGGAGCAGGATATACTTTAGTGCCGGAATGGCGCTTCTACGGGCGCATTTAAACGCCCAACGGAAGGCATTGCGCTGACGTTTCCCGGGAAGTGGTGCCGACGGAAGTTGTGAGCATGCGCACAAGGGGGCGAGTGGAGCCGCACTCACTGCGCATGCTCCGTGGATGATGCGCTGAACGTAAGCCTCTGCGCTGGGCTCCGCCCATCATTTACATATGATCACACCCACTTCCACTTGCGTCGGGTTACGCCAGCGCATTATCGTTACTCTGGCGCAAGTTTACGCGCAACTGCTATGTGAATTACAGGACTTGCGCTGAAAGGGTCTTCAGAGTAACGTAAATGAGAAGCGTTACTCCAGAGGAAAGATACTCTCATCTACCTGAATCTGGCTCTATAACTCTAAAGATATGCTGCGCTGCAAAAAAATTGTAAATAGGTGGATCTATATACTTTAGTGAACACCAAGTTCCTTCATGGATGATAAAAACTTGAAATGAACCACTGGTGAGGTGAAACAGAAAAGTCCAAGCAAAATCACAATCAAATCTGTGAAGCAAGAGTCCATCTGTGTCCTATAAACACCCGAAAAGTGTTAGAAGAAGAATCTTCGAGTAAAGTCAATCAAAGGCACCTCCACCTCTATAAAAAATGCCTGCTTACCAGCTCCAACTTAAAAACTGCATTTGTTTTTATACTGTGCTGCTCCTAATAGTCCTCAGCCGTCCACCTCCTCATACAGATGATCCAGAATCGATCAATGCCACATCCGAGGGTATGGAGAGAAGGAAACTCATAGAGTAGTATTGTAGGCAATCGCATTTATTAGAATAAAAAATAAAACTTACATGATTCTTTGTAAAATAAGCGTGTTAGGTAAAAGCCGGCCGGCTCAATACTTTCGCTCGTCCTTCCGGATTGTCGGTAAGCGGTGACGTCAGCACGCCGCTCTTCCCTACGTCGTTTCGTCACAGATGACGTCTTCCAGGGGTACGAGCAGCGCGCTGATCCACCGCTAATTATACATTCTGCGTGTCATTCGGACCGCCCAGCCCTGACATCCGGGAGTCCTTTGCACTGATCCTCCATCTTGAAAGAGGGATCCTTGCCCCTACTATTCTTAGACTACGACTTCACTGGCATTAAATGTAAACAAATCTAAAACACAAGGCTTTACGTATGTCAATCTGCAGGCCCTTTCTCACTGCGAAGTTGTGCAACATGCAACATGCACCGATGATCTGGCATACAAAGTTTGGGGAATACAACAGGGTACCCCAAGACTTATCCAGGCATCGGAAACGTGACTTCAGGAGGCCAAAGGTGCGCTCCACAACTGCACGGGTTTTGGCACATGCTTCATTGTATCTTTCCTCTCCTGGGGTTTGGGGGTTCCGGAAAGGAGTCATTAGATGGGGTCCCAGTGCATATGCAGAGTCACCTGGAAGGGAAAAGACAGGAGGATGTTAGTACATGTGCCCCTTGTGATGTCTGCATCATGGGGGGGGACAGTCATGCCTGACTCCCATGTCACTCACCAACCAGCCAGCTGTCCCCATACATGTTCTGTTAGAATTCTGTTGGAATGGGGCTATGATTGTATATGTAGCTGTCATGGCTGGACCCTGGGTGTTTGGCACGGACGTGACATATGAGGCATTTGGCATCGACTATCACCTGTACGTTGATGGAATGCCAGTGCTTCCGATTGCGGTATATCTGCTCTGTTTCACGGGGGGGCTGAAGTGCCACATGTGTGCAATTAATGGCCCCGACGGTGCGTAGGAATATGGCAATTCTGTAGAAATCTGTCATTGCCTTTTGCTGCAGGTCCTCCTGGGTGGGTTTGATGATTTGGTTGGCCATGCGTCTGAGAATTGCAGGGATAACCTGGTGCACACATCTGCTCATGGAGGATTGTGACATCCCAGCCACCACTCCACTTGTACGCTGAAACGAGCCACTGAAAAGGAAATGGAGTGTTGCCAGGACCTTGACCAGTGGCTGCACTGCATGTGAGCGTTGTGTTCGGCTGGTGATGTCCTCCTGTAGGGTTGTGGTTAATTCCATGATGGCAGCAGGGGTGAATCTGAAGATGCGAGACACCTCCGAATCACTCATGCCAAAGAGGTCTATGCGTGTGCGGTATATCCTCTCCCGTGCCCTCCTCCATGCCCTACTCCTTCTGCGCTCATCTAAAGTCAGTAGTATAGCTATGAGCAAGGATGCCCCTGGCATGTTGGCATACAGATTTTTGTCCTGCAAGTGTGACTGCTCAGCTCGTCCCTAACGGTGTTGCTTTAGCTGACATGTAGACGGATTGTCTAATTTTAAACCTGCTTTTATATGGACTAATTTTAGACAGGACGTGCAGCTGATGCGCCGCACAAACTTACTTTTGTGGATCGCCGTATCTCCCTCATTTGCATATTTGCCTAGCAAATCAATGGTGTGTCTAGCGCATTTTTTGCGCGCACAATGCGCCGGTCTATAGAAATTATGTCGGTCGAAAATTTCTAGATTTCTGGCGTATATCGTTTTGTGGATACGGCGCATAGATACGCAGGCGCATATTTCCAATTACGCAGGTGCATCTCCTGAAACGCCGGCTTAAGTGCTTTCTAAATCTGGCCCATAGTATCTATAAGATTTTTACTTTTATTTGACTTCCAATTGGGTAGATTTACCCTAACTTCCTTTTCTGACACAGGTACTGATGGTTAAATCTCTCCAAAAAATGACGACAGCAACCTGGCTAGTCTTAAGCATTATACACAGTACTAGTTTTGAAAACAAACAAACTGACAGCTCAGGTCAGAACCACTGTACTAACAATCTGATGTTAGTACAGCAATTTCCCCTGCTGAGCTAATGTGTTCTGACAGGGGGAGGACCCCTCCCGTCAGAACACTACGGTCAGCTAATGATCAGGATCCGGTTGGCAGATCCTTTTCAGTCATGAGCCTTCGGACCGGCCGCCGTATACATGGGCTAAATGTTGCTGATGGTGGCCGACTGTGTATTAGGCTTTTGACAAGACAGGTATCTCCTCAAAACTGACAGACGGGGAGACATCTACTCAATAGTATGGAGGCCTGGCTCAATACTATTACTCAAGGGTGGATTGGGACCCACAGGGGGAAGAGAGGCTATGCAATGGTTAGCTAGAGTCTAAGACTACATTCAGTAATCACTGATCACATTAAACATTGTCCTTGTACAGTAATACAATCAATATGGACAGACACAATGGACACAACCATAAACATACCCACAGAGAACCCATTAGTTCCATACTGACAAATTGAAATGTGTCTAAGGACAGGGAAAAAAAGAAGACTGGGCTGTAAAAGAATAGTATGTATAGTTATCTTTCTGGTGGCCCATATCTTCAAATCTCATCAGTGTTGACCATTCAGTTTAGGACTCTTGTCAAAATGGGTAAGCCCTGTGTGCCAGAAAGCTTAAAGGTACACTCTGCTTCTTGCTCTCAGGTTCCCTGCTTCTCAGGCCCCATACACACGAGCGGACAGATTTGTTCAAATCTGTCCGTCCGACAGATTTGAACAAATCTGTCTGCTGGGATTTTGGTTTTCCTTGCGTGTACACACGAGCAAACCAAAATCCCCGCCAGCAGAGAGCGCGCTGACGTGTCGGTGACGTGGCGGTGACGTTGACGCCGCCACGTCACCGCACCAGGAAGTAAAACACTTCCGCGCATGCGCCGAATCCATTCGGCGGCGGTGGAGCGGGACGACATGTCTGCTGGTAAGTGTACTAACCAGCAGACATGTCGGGCGGACAGATTCCCACCCGATAGATTTTAAAGCATGCTTTGAAATCTGTCGGGTGGACAAATCTGTCTGCTCGGCCGTACACACGATCGAATCTGTCTGCTGAAACGGTCCAGCGTACAAACATACAACAGTCGTAAGACATTAATAATATAGCAGACAGTTGGGAAACTCAAAAGAATATCCATGATATTTTTATGCTTACATCATCAAATGTACATGGACAAAATATCAAATACAGTACATGGGACTACATCACACAAAATATGACTCGCACTGTTATGTTCCCCACACCCTGCTGATGAAGACATGGAAAACAAGAACACGTTATGTCCACAAGAGTATGACTGCAAGAAATATTCGATCTGCCTAAGTAGGAAAAAAATAAACAGGGGGTAGGGACAAAAGGGGGGGGGATAAGGAGGGAGAGGGAGCAGAGGGGCGCCGTGCATGGCTTTCAACAAAGTCATCAAATTTACTTTCTTTTAACAGAGAGGTAAATTTGTGAAATAGAAGTCTACAACTATTGTCTGTAAATGTAACGCTAAAATTTTTAAGTGCAATATTTCATATTTACCTGGCCATAATATTTTTAAAAACAATTTACTGTATATACTTACGTATAAGCTGAGGCACTTAATTTTACCACAAAAAAATGGGAAAACATATTTTAAGCTTATATAAGTATAAGCTTAGGGTGTCCATCTCCATGCCTCACTGTGCCTCACTGTGTCCATGCACATGCCTCACTGTGTCCATGCCTCATGTGCCCATGCCTCACGTGCCCATGCCTCACTATGTCCATGACTAGAATGGCATATAACATGGGAGTCTACGGAAGGTGTGCCCAGCTTTGAAAATTCGGTGCTCCCCAGCCGTAGGTCCCCCAGATAACAAACTTTGCACACCTGTAGAGGAGAAATGGGGCTACATGTGTGCCAAAGTCCGGGTCCAGGGGACCTATGACCGACCGGTACTGGGTCCCCAAAGTCACCGGAGAAATGACTGTTTAACATGGGAGTCTCCCCGGCCGTAGGTCCCCTGGACAACAAACTTTGCACACTTGTATAGGAAGAGTTTGGGGTCCCAGGGTCCAATGGCCGGCCAGTACCGGGTCCCCAAAGTCCGGGAGATCATGTGCAAAAAGGTGACTCGAGTATAAGCCGAGGGGGGCAGTTTCAGCAAAAAAATAAAAATGTGCTGAAAAACTCGGCTTATACTTGAGTATATACGGTATAAATAAAAGAACTGTCAAACAGGAGGTCTCCAAGGATTGGAGAGATCACTGTTGACAAAAGGAGCTACATAGGCAATAATGGGCTATACTCAGACTAATAATATATACAAATAAATTTATTTAGAGAAAATATATTATCTAAAAGCACCCCCTACCCCAAGTATGGAGAGGCTGTAAACAATCAAAGCCAAATGAGTCTCTAAATAGACAAAAAGTGGCACATCAATGAACAACTAGTCCACTGTATAAGTGTTGGATACCAACACACAAAGACACATACAAACATATAACAAGGATTAGAGCGGGTGTCCGGACAGTGGTGACCGCACTGATTAAGGTTCCCAGCGGTAATACACCGCATACAAAATATAATGAAAAAATAATAAATTATAGTAGCATATATAGAGGGAAACCCCAATGAGTGCGTCCCCGCGGGGGATAGAAATAGCGGTGGCTAATAACAGGGGATCAACGCTGATGGGAAATTGCTATATATACACTCTGCCATAATCCAGTTGTTGCAAGTAGTTTTTCAATAATGTCACACAGGAAGATAGAGTTAATATCCGGTTGAATCTAGTCCTGAATAGCTAAGTCCCATATGAATTAAGGTGTTAATTAGAACCATCAATAATGATGCAAGTCAATAATATTATACCATAGAGATCTATGTGGTTCATGATATTGACAACCTTCATGTATTTAAGCAGCAAATAAGGTGCACCTGTTATTCCCCTTAAGTGAGCATATGTCCAATGATAGCTGAGTGGGGGTTCAAGTTGAACACCCCTGCAGACAATAGGTGAATATCACCTTACCGTGTCCTCGGGAACATAGGTTAAATCACGTTTCCGTTGCTTGCCTGAGTTGCTCTATGGCGTTCACTGCATGCCGTGAATACATGGCCAGAGCAGGAAAGACTCCACAGTTGTAATCACCGGAGATGTCAGTAATATTACTGAGTATATACGGTACTTGTCTTGAACATAGTAAATAACAAATAAACATATAAAAGATATACTATATACTAAAACACTATACACACTACCTTTTACAATGTGTGTAGCTCTTGTGGGAATATCATACTTGTTGCTTTATTGATAAAGCTAGCATGTGTACACTTCATATTCATATTTCACAACTTCATTCACACAAGAATACAAATGAACCAGAATGTGCATTTAGTAAGAAATGGCATTACATGAAAACTCTCACTCTGGAGCTCTCACACAACACCTTTATTACTAACACAGTCATTAAATTAGAACTATAGTCAAAACTTTTTTTCCCATTTTGGATAGAGTAAGGGTGTGTCCCATTGCAGAGACTTTCCTCCACTTCCTGTCCAATAACCAAACAGCAAGTGAGAGGAAATCCCTGCAAATTAAGAAAATTGGGGACCCCCAGGTCACCAGAACTAGTATCCCCAGTGGAAGATTTCCCCTCTTAGGCCGCGTACACACGATCAAATCTGTCTGCTGGAAACGGTCTGCTAGACCGTCCCAGCAGACAGATTCGATCGTGTGTACGGGCGAGCCGACGGATTTGGCCACCCGACAGATTTCAAAGCATGCTTTGAAATCTATCGGGTGGGAATCCGTCCGCCCGACATGTCTGCTGGTTAGTACACTTACCAGCAGACATGTCGTCTCGCACCGGCGCCGAATGGATTCGGCGCATGCGCGGAAGTGTTTTACTTCCTGGTGCGGTGACGTGGCGGCGTCAACGTCACCGCCACGTCACCGCCACGTCAGCGCGCCATCTGCTGGCGGGGATTTTGGTTTGCTCGTGTGTACACGCGAGCAAACCAAAATCCTAAGGCGGCGTACAGACGATCGGACATATCCGATGAAAACGGTCCGCGGACCATTTCCATCGGATATGTCCGATCGGGAGTTTGATCCGATGGCGTGTACACACCATCGGATCAAATTCCCCGCCGCCGGACGGCGCGGTGACGCGGCGGTGACGTTGACGCCGCCGCGTCACCGCACCAGGAAGTAAAACACTTCCGCGCATGCGCCGAATCCATTCGGCAGCGGCGCGGCGGCGGTGGGGGCCGACATGTCTGCTGGTAAGTGTACTAACCAGCAGACATGTCGGGCGGACAGATTCCACCGGATAGATTTCAAAGCTTGCTTTGAAATCTGTCGGGTGGAGAAATCTGTCCGCTAGCCCATACACACGAGCGGAGATGTCTGCTGAAACGGTCCATCGGACCGTTTTCAGCGGACATATCCCCTCGTGTGTACGCCGCCTCAGAGACAGATTTGTTCAAATCGGTCGGTCCGACCGATTTGAACAAATGAATTGCCTCGTGTGTACGAGGCCTGGGGCCGCGTACACACGATCAAATCTATCTGCTGGAAACGGGCGAGCCGACGGATTTGGTCAGCCGACAGATTTAAAAGCATGCTTTGAAATCTGTCGGCTGGGAATCCAACGGCCCGATATGTCTGCTGGTTAGCGTACTAACCAGCAGACATATCGGGCCGATTTGAACAAATGAATTGCCTCGTGTGTACGAGGCCTGGGGCCGCGTACACACGATCAAATCTATCTGCTGGAAACGGGCGAGCCGACGGATTTGGTCAGCCGACAGATTTAAAAGCATGCTTTGAAATCTGTCGGCTGGGAATCCAACGGCCCGATATGTCTGCTGGTTAGTACGCTAACCAGCAGACATATCTTCTCGCACATGCGTCGAATGGATTGGACGCATGCGCGGAAGTAATTCACTTCCTGGTGCAGTGACGTGGCAGCGTCAACGTCACCGCCACGTCACCGACACGTCAGCGCGCCGTCTGCCGGTGGGGATTTTGGTTTGATCATGTGTACACGATCAAACCAATACATCCCAGCAGACAGATTTGTTCAAATCGTTCTGTCCGACCGATTTGAACAAATCTGTCTGCTCGTGTGTACGGGGCCCAATACTTCTTCAATTTGGAATATTCTTTTACTGTCACTTTCAATGGTAATGTTAAACAGGAAAAATAGAGAGAGTGAACCTCCTCAAAGGGGGCACAGACTGCAATAAAAGCTAACGTAGGTTCTAATCCCTCTGCACCCTTTCCGAAACTAAACAAAGTTATACTTGAACAATACTATAATTCATTATATAGAACTTTGTATTCATGTTCTCCTGTGGAAACCAACAACATAGTCAACTATTTTATTGTACATTGTAAAGCGTCTTACTGCACTAATCTTATGTAATCTCCTTGTATACATGTATATTTTTTAAGAATGTGAAACTGTATTAAAGTGATAGTAAAGGTTCAGTTTACATGTCATACTTACCTCCACTGTGCAGTTAGTTTTGCACAGAGTGGCCCCAAACGTCCTCTTCTGGGGTCCCACGGCGGCTCTCGCGGCTCCCCCCCGCTAGGGCTAACTCCCTCTGGGGAACTCTCTCCCGAGGGGGTTACTTTGCGGGCACGCTCCCGTGTGATACCGTCGGTGGCCATAGCCGCTTCTTGACGTGCCGCATCATTTGATTTGATTGACAGCAGTGTAGCCAATGGCTGCGCAGCTATCAATCTAACCAATGAAGAGCCCACAAGACCTGGAGGAAAGCAACGTGGGATTGTGCCAACGGAGATTTGGGGTTCAGGTAAGTAAAACTAGGGCTGGGGGGGGGGGGGGGGTCTAGAGTGCAAGGTGTTTTTTCACCTTAATGCATAGCAGGTGGAAAAACACGAAGGTTTACAACCTCTTTAACCTCTACCAGGTGCTAATTGCTGTCTCTATCCCTGCTGTAAAGATTCCCTCTCTCCATTTGTTCTGGTGGGCATTGCCATCACTACTGCCGATGTAGTGCTCCAGAGATTTGAAATTCTTCCTCCTCTCCCTCTTCTTTCTGCAGCGCTTCTGGGACAGATCAGAGTGATTCTGATTGGTCAGTGCCAGCATCCATCCAAGAAGGGATGCAGAACGAAGAGATACAACAGCGGGAATTTGAAATCCCTAGACTACCACACTGGCTGCATAGGCACTGACAGCTCATTACCCAAAGCACGGATTGGGTCAGGTGGGAAGGGTATAAACTCACAATATCATTCATTATGAAAAGGTGAACTAAACCTTTAAGCAAGATTTAATAGGATATGGCTATTCAGTGAACAGATGTCTGTTAGTCTGCACATCTATTGTCCTTCTCCATGCAAAACAAGGTGCAGTGAATGCGTCCACAGGACATTACCACTGTGGTGATGCTGTACAGCTGTAACCCGTACACAGAGGACTAACATTCCTGTATGACCCTGCCGGCAGGTGTTACTGTGTACTTATCCTGTGTAGTGTGTACACAACATTGTAGAAAGCACGTTGGTTTCCTGCATCCCAAGGGAGCAAGCAGCGGCTACATGGAAGGAGAGGAGCCCAGGACTGCTGCTTCCATTCAGCCCAGTCTCGGGGTACTGCCGCCCCCACCCTAGCCCGGAATTGCTTCCGCACCTGTCGGTGGCTGTTGTTGACTCAGGAGGCCGCCCCACCCCTTCCAGGCAAGCTCTGGAGCCCAGCTCAAAGATTTGGCAGGTTCTTGGACTGTTTTCTTTCCCTTAACAGTCTGGGCAGGTGCCAGCCTAGGAACAAGGGAGTCAGTATACAGAGAGTGAGTGAGAGAGAGCTGGGAGGAGGGGAGAGGAAGGAGACGACGAGTGGGAGAGCAGAGGGGGTGAAAGTGTGAAGAGAGGAAATGGACAAAGTCAAAACTGCAAATAAGTACGAGACGAGTTCAGAGACGTAGAACATGAAGGCTGGTCATATCAGGCACGATATTCGGTGACACTGGAAATCCAGTTTGGAAAACAAGGTATCCAGGAGTAACATTGGCAACCAAGCAACCAGTGGACCTTCAACACGTTCCAGCCAGTCCTGATGTGAAAAGGGGACATATAACTAGAATTCTCTCTCCATGTATTTTAGAACAACTATCACACAGCATGACATTGCATGGGACTAGTGATAGCATAGCTCTATAAAGGAGCAAGTCCTGAAGTTAGAACACCCCCTGCTGTATATAGTTTTACTACAACTACACAGGCATGGCTTCCAGAAGCTCAAACTGAACAGATCAACACAGGTTTACACATCAGAAGCCCTGTACAAGCGGCCGGGATTCTCGTCAGGAAAAAAAACGTTTTTCCCGACGAGATTTTCTGGAAAGAGTTTCTTGCCGGTCGAGTCTACACACATACGATTCATAAGAACCGCTGTTCTTTTGAATGGCAGAAACACGGTGACGTCATGGACAACGACTAGCATTCGCTCGTCACATTCGATGCCGTCGCTGCCTTCTTGCTTCACCCTACCTATGCCTTGGAAGCTACCGCGCATGCGTCAAAGTCATTTCGAGCATGCACGGGTTTCCATGGAGAGGTAAGTATACACACGCTTGGGTTTCTCAACAGAAAAACACTGCCGAGAATCACAACGAGAAAATAGAGAGCAGGTTCTCTATTTCTCTCGTTGAAATTCTGGGCAGTTTTCTTAATGAGAAACCTCAAGCCTCGTACACACACTCAGTATACTCGGCAAGAAAGCTCTGCCAGCAGTTTTCTTGCTGTTTCTGGCCTAGAAAACAGTGCGTGTGTACGAGGCTTCAGATTGAAACCACTGACACTTGTGAGCAGTTAGGAAGTGACAGTTGGGGTGAAATAGAGCACCCTACATTTTGATTATCCCACTCTTCACTAATCAGCTTTATGCCAGTCCGTACGGAGGTACAAAACGACCATAAAAGGACCGAAGGGGGGAAGCAGTGGACTATAGATGGGATGATATAAACACAATTGTGCTGCATTGAGATCTGCATCGAGTCCCTCTGCCACAGGGGGTTCTTGTGAATGGATCAGTGAATAGATAATATGTGAGTGGAGACTCACACAGCAATGCTGAATTCAAAAGAAAACCAGAAGGATGCAGGGAGAAGCACCCATGCAATTAAATGAGAAGTACAGCCAAAGCTTGTTTGGCTGTACTTCTTTTGTGGATCACAGGAGTGCAGTTCGTTCTCCGTTTTCAGCAGACAGCGGGCCGAAGCCTGCTGTCGGCTGATGTCACAGAGCAGGTCCAGGCTCGGGATCTGTCCACATGCCTGGACCAGCACCCATCTCAGCCTCATCTGTCCCCTCCACAGCCCAGTGAGCATGGGGGGTAGAACAGAGAGTCGGTAACTGACAGTCCCCAGCTCTCTGCTCTCGGAGCTATGAGAACCGAGTGATCAGCGGTGTTTGATCGCTTGTTTCTCAGTGTTAGACCTGGCAGAGGACCGATGCTGCACCCAGCTAAGTAAGTATGATTTACAAAAAAAGAAAATCCCATATTGCTCTTTTAAGGTAAGTGTGTCTGTGGTGGGGGGCTGGTGTGTTGTGGTTTGGGGGGTTGGGGAATGTGATCATGTTTTGTGTTACTACCTAAAAATGGGTGACAAAGGTGAACTACTAAGCCTTTAAAGGATAAATTCACGTTTTGCAACATGTTACATGTTCCACCTGTACATAGGGTGGAACATGTTCCTGCAGCTGCAGCCATCCCCCCTCCCCTCCCAGGGACAGCGGGTAGGCATGCATCTTCTCTGGGTGCCCGCTGTCACTCTTAGAAAGTAACTTCTTTCATTCACAGTCCTCTGTAAATATGAGACTACAAGTCCCGGCAGCCTTTGCGGCTGTCGGCTTGTAGTTCTCAATGAACTACCATGGTACTGTTAAACACTGTGGTAGTTCATTCATTATTCCTGTCAGTGAGTATCTGCTTGCCCATACGAGGTACGAGCAAACAGATACACAGGGAAGTCTGCGGGACTCCTGCATGGAACCAGCGATCTGCTTTACATGCTCCCAAAACAAAAAATAATAAATGCACATTTTTTTACCTGAAAAAATAATGTATATTTCGTATTTTTTTGTTAAAGAGTAGCTAAACACAAATTTGGGTTGAAGTATGTGGAGGATTTTCTTAATATTTAAGTTGTGTCAGAACTGAAATTAAATGGTGGTTATGCCAAGATCCTGAATCACCACTTACGTTCAGTTTTGGGATCAGGACACATGTAGGACTTTTTATTGCAATTCTTGACTCTCAGACCCCTACAATAAACACACCCAGTGCCAGGTTCTCAACTGATACAAGTTTGTGATGTTGTAAAGTACACAGTCTAAGTCTGGCCATACATTATACAAATGTATTGTATAATTTTCCTTTACATTTACCAAAACCACATGAGGTCAAACCTAATCACTTTCAATTTGTATCCAATCAGGCAGGCCCTTGCACTACACAGTTAAAGTTAAGTCTAAAGGAAATTGAATAAGAAAATTGTATAATGTATGGCCAGCCAATCTCCTGAACCTAGATAAATAGGAGTGAATTTGAAAACAATTTGCATAGCAATTTAACCAGTGAAAATGCATTTACATTGATTCTGTGTGACCGTGGGGGTAAAAAAACAAACACATTTTATTCAGGCAATTTCCTGTGCTCATTTTTTTTTCATATGGTACTTAGCTCCATCTAGAGGCCAAGTGTGGTATTTTCCATATTAGATCATTTAAAAACATTCAATCAGCACAGGTGAAAGCCTAAAACACGTTTTTTACTCATTCTCACAGAACAAATGTACAGTGAAACCTCGGATTGCGAGTAACGCAGTTAACGAGCGTTTCGCAATAAGAGCACTATATTTTTAAAAAACCTAACTCGGTTTGCAAGTGTTGTCTCTCAAAATGAGCAGTATTCAAGCCAAAGCAGTGTGCGGTACCGCATTTGGCCTGAGGTGGGGGGGGGGGGGGGCGCCAAAGCCGACCGGGGCCGAACAGAAAGACTCGGAAATAATCTGTTTCTGAGCCTTTCCGAGGTTTGCAGAGGTCAGCCGAGCCGTCCTCGGGCCTTTCTGTGCGTCTCCAAGACTCTCTGGCGCCCCCCCACCTCTGGCCACATGCAGTATTGCATGCCATTGAAGTCAATGTAGAACACATTTTTTTAGTTTCCATTGACTTCAATGGGGAAACTCGCTTTGATATGCAAGTAATTTGGATTACGAGCATTCTCCCGGAACGGATTATGCTCGTAATCTGAAGTTCCACTGTAGTTGCATTATTTACTGGGTGAATTTCTACACACTTTGTTATAGATTCACCACATCGTATTAGATCAATGCAAATCTATTATTGTGCATTTCATGCATCAAATGTACAGAGATAGATAAAATTATGTTTTATGCAAATTATAAAACATCTATCACTGCCAGAGTTCCATTATTAAAATACAAATGCAATATCTAAACTGCAAATGTAAACTCTTCACTTACATTGACCAGTTTATGAGTCATCTTAGGCCTCGTACACACGATAGGTTAAATAGAGGACAACGGTCTGATGGACAGTTTTCATCGGTCAAAACCGATCGTGTGTGGGCCCCATAGGTTATTTAACCATCGGTTAAAATAAAGCCAACTTGCTTTAAATTTAACCGATGGATTCCTTACCGATAGGTGAAAACTGATCGTTAGTAGGCATGACCATCGGTTAAAAATCCACGCATGCTCAGAATCAAGTCGACGCATGCTTGGAAGCATTGAACTTCATTTTTTCAGCACGTCATTGTGTTTTACGTCACCACGTTCTGACACGATCGGTCATTTAACCGATGGTGTGTGGGCGCGACGGACCATCAGTCAGCTTCATCGGATGGACTAATCGTGTGTACGCGGCTTTAGTTGATTCTAGGTTCAGTGTGCGCCTAGACGCGCTCCTAAGGGGATGTATTCGGCGCAGTAAAAATCCTATATCATCATCATTGACAGCTAGAATTGCAGTAATCTTTGTAGACTACTCCATTGCAGCAAGATATTTTCTCTGCTATAGGGAGAATCAAGCACACAAAGTCCAATAAAGGTGAAAAATAAATCATACTGCATGTGAACTAAAGGCTCTAAGTATGTTTTTTTATATAGCTGGAATTATTTGAGGATAGACATATTTAAAAAAGTTTTTATTGTATTATTTTTTTTGCTTACTGCCTGTCTTTTTGCTGTTTGAGTGAGAATAGTGGGTGTTTATTTACTGGGTTAAGCTGTGAAAGGCACACATATTGAGCATTGAAATTACAGGGACTAAACAAAGCTGCTACAGAAAGTCACACAAGCTAATAATAGTGGTACCAATATATGTGTAAACTAAAGTACAGTACTTGCCATCTATTGCCAACTAGAAATTAGAGCAACTAATTGAAGTATAGCATTGCCCCCTGCTGGACATACATGAAAGTAATGCAAACACCAAGATAATTTTACTTGCAGTACTATAAGGAAAAGATATTCAGCGCTGGAAGAATAAAATTAAAACACAAAAAACTAATGCCAGCCAGCACTCAAGGTAAATTCAAAAAACACCTCAAAACAATTGATAATGGTAATAGTGCAGCGCAAAATAATTAATAATAAATACATGCACTATTACCATTATCAGTACATACAGTATATCAATCTGTTGCTACAAGATGCTAATATATGCATTTATTATCATATAAAAGCTATTTATTTATTTACCGATTACCACTTTCATCTACTTTATTGATATACGGAAGAGCCCTGTATGCATTCTAAGGGGGCTGTGATAAATCTACACTTGGCCTCTCTGTTATTTTCATACTAATGCCGTGTACACACGATCGACAAAACCGTGGATTTTTTTCCAGCGGATGTTGGTTTAAACTTGTCTTGCATACACAGGGTCACACAAATGTTGTCGGAAATTGCGAACGTCAAGAACACAGTGATGTACAACACTACGACGACCCGAGAAAGATGAAGTTTAGTAATTCGTCAAATTGATTCCGAGCATGCGTAGAATTTTTGTGCATTGAATTGTGTACATGGTCAGAATATCCGACAAGAACTTCTGTTGTTGGAAAATTTGAGAACCAGCTCTCAATTTTTTGTTGTCGGAAATTCCAACAGCAAATGTCTAGTGGAGCATACGCACGGTCAAGTTTTACGACAACAAGCTCACATCGAACATTTGTTGTTGGAAATTCTGACCGTGTGAACGCGGCATTACAGTATAACTGACACAGAGCAAAATAGGGACACTCCTATTGGCGAGCTTTCTGTTCCTGGTTAAAACATACTCAGAAATGACACGATGGGGAAGAATGCCAACACACAGGAGGCAGGAGGCAATATTAAAGAGGAGTTCCACCCAAATTTGGAACTTCCTCTTATCCCACTCCTTACCCCCTTACATGCCACATTTGGCATGTAATTTTTTTGGGGGGGGAGTGGGGGCTTCAGTAGGAGTGGGACTTCCTGTCCCACTTCCTGCTTCCGCCGAGGGGCTGGTTAGGCGATTAAGCCTTAATCGCCTACAGGGAGGGGCTGGTGTAGGCGATTAAGGCTTAATCGCCTAACCAGCCCCTCGGCGGAAGCAGGTCCCATGCGATCGCCTCTCCAATCAGAGGCGAGCCGCGCCCCGCGCGCATGCGCAGTGGGTGCCCGGCCGTGAAGCCGAAGGCTGTCACGGCTGGGTGCCCACAGTCAGGATGGAGACGCCGGCCGGGGAGGGGGGGAGAGGAGCGGAGCCCCGGTCGGCGCGTCGCTGGAACGCAGGAGCGGGTAAGTGAGTGTTTATTAAAAGCCAGCAACTACACTTTTTGTAGCTGCTGACTTTTAATAAACACATTTTTGGGCTGGAACACCCCTTTAACATTTAAGCATTGGTGGGTTCATATTATGCAAACATTTCATTTTGTTGATTTTATGACAATTTTGATTTAAAGTAAGTAGAGTTTATTAGGTTCAACTCCATGCACTAGAAAAAATACACTTACAAAGGGGCCCCCCAACGGTGAAGCGCACTCGTCACTTCCGGTTTACAGATCGCCGTAGTAGTAAACCGGAAGTGACGAGTGCGCTTCACCGTTGGTTTACCCAGACCAGGAAAAAGCTTGAGCGCTGTGGCAACAACACGCAAGCTTCTGGTTACCAATCGGAGACACTTTTAACTCTATACGCTCATCATTTTATACTAACGGTGCGTGCATTTGAAGCAGGGGTTTGCTGATTTTGTTAAAGGGGTACTCTTTTATCTATTAAAAACGGGATAACACTATGTTGGTGACTTCTTGTCTTTATATATTTATATGGAGTATTAACCCATGCTGACCCGAGCAGTGCTGACGGATGTCCCAGTGACAGTTACCTCTCATACCTACTATAAGCACCTATCACTGTGGAATATCTTCAGTTGCATCGTCATCACACAAATGCCTCTATGCAATTGGGCATTCAACCAATTTAAATAAGCACTGTTTTATCATTTGCACTTGAAATTGCACTGAAAGTGCACTTGGAAGTGCAGTCGCTGTAGATCTGGGGGGTTGATCTGAAATGAGGGGAAGCTCTGCTGATTTTATTATCCAATCACGTGTAAGCTAAAATTGTATGGAGAGCGTCTGTGATCAGCAATTTTCTAAGTCTTGCCACAGATTCTCAATTAGATTTAGGTCTGGACTTTGACTGAGCCATTCATAAATATGCTTTGATCTAAACCATTCAATTGTAGTTCTGGCTGTATGTTTAGGATCATTGTCCTGCTGGAAGGTGAACCTCCATCCAAGTCTCAAGTCTGTTGCAGACTCTAGGGCCGCATACACACGATCAGTCCAAACCGATGAAAACGGATTGAAGTTCAGTTTCATCGGTCCAAACCGACCATGTGTACACTCCATCAGTCTGTTGTCCTTCAGTCCAAAAATTTTGAACTTGCTTTAAAATCGGACCGATGGACGCCTAACGATCGGTCAAAACCGATGGTTAGTGAGCAAAAGCATTGGTTCAAAACCCGCGCATTCTCAGAATCACGTTGACGCATGCTTGGAAGCATTGAACTTAATTTTTCTCTGCACGTCGTTGTGTTTTACGTCACCGAGTTGGACTTGATCGGTTTTTGAACTGATTGTGTGTACGCACATCAGACCATCAGGCCGCTTCAGCGGTGAACCGATGAAAATGGTCCGTCGGACCATTCTCATCGGATGGACCGGTCCCGTGTACGCGGCCTAACAGGTTTCCTTTTAAGATTGCCCTGTTTGGTTCCATCAATCCTCCCATCAACTCTGACCAGCTTCCCTGTCCCGGCTGAAGAAAAACATTCCCACAACATGATGTTGCCACCACCATGTTTCACAGTGGGGATGGAGTGTTCAGGGTGATGTGCAGTTTTAGTTTTCTGCCACACATAGCTTTTTGCTTTTAGGCTAAAAGTCATATTTTGGTCCCATTTGACCAGAGCACCTTCTTCTGCGTGTTTGCTGTGTCCCCCACATGGCTTCTCACAAACTGCAAAGGGGACTTCAAATGGCTTTCTTTCAACAATGGCTTTCTTCTTGCCCCTCTTCCATAAAGGCCAGATTTGTGGAGTGCACAACTAATAGTTAGCCTGTGGACAGATTCTTCCACCTGAGCTGTGGATCTCTGCAGCTCCTCCAGAGTTACCATGGGCCTCTTGGCTGCTTCTCTGAATAATTCTCTCCTTGCCCGGCCTGTTAGTTTAGGTAGACGGCCATGTCTTGGTAGGTTTGCAGTTGCGCCATACTCTTTCCATTTTCGGATGATGGATTGAACAGTGCTCCGTGAGATGTTCAAAGCTTGCGATATTATTTTATAACCTAACCCTGCTTTCAACTTCTCCCCAAATTTATGCCTGACCTTAAATAAAATTGATCACTGTGCTATGTCGATTCAGCATCTAGCATAAAATATTAGAGCTGCACGATTAATCGTGAAGAATCGAAATTGCGATATTTTACCCTTCCCGATCTTCAAAACAGTTCTTTCTACAGTGCAGAGAGTTCTGACAGCTGGAAAAACAAAATCCAGGCAGCCTGCCAAGTATTAATACAACATGCAATAAGTATAAACAAAGTATCTCTTTGTTCTTTTATCAAAGGAAAGTACTGATGAAGGAAGTTTAACCATTTAAAGACCAAACCTTTTCTGAAATTTGTTGCTTACAAGTAAAAAATCATCATTTTCTGCTGCAAAATTACTTGGAACACCCAAACATGTTATATTATTTTTTTTAGCAGAGATCATAGAGAATAAAATGGTGGTTGTTACAATATTTTGATGGTAAAGAAGGATATATTTCCCCACATAATCCTCTTTGGTTTAATCTGAAGCTGTCGGAATTTATGTTAATACCTGATTCAAATCTGTGGGCCCTCAAAGGTATTAAAGAGGAGTTCCACCCTAAATTTTTACTTTTTTTCCTGTCCCACTTCCTGCTTCCGCCGAGGGGCTGGTTAGGCGATTAAGCCTTAATCGCCTACACCAGCCCCTCCCTGTAGGCGATCACATGGGACACTGACAGGTGATATGCGATCGCCTCTCCAATCAGCGGCGAGCCGCGCCGTGCGCGCATGTGCAGTGCGGCTCGCGCATGCGCAGTGGGTGCCTGGCCGTGTAGCCGAAGGCTGTCACGGCTGGGTGCCCACAGTCGAGATGGAGACGCCGGCTGGGGAGGGGGGGAGAGGAGCGGAGCCCTGGTCGGCGCGTTGCTGGAACGCAGGAGCAGGTAAGTGAGTGTTTATTAAAAGCCAGCAGCTACACTTTTTGTAGCTGCTGACTTTTAATAAACACAATTTTGGGCTGGAACACCCCTTTAAATATGTGGACCAAAAATGCATTCAATACTTAATTTGAGCATTCCCATATATACATTGACTCTAGAAGATTTGCTAAGGGATGAATCTATGTCCAAGCCCTTGTCCAGCATGTATACAATTTTACTGCCAAATGTGCACACGGTACTAGAAGCTCTAAAAGCTAAATAGGTGAGGGACTTCCCTAAAATGGGCACGGAAGAGTGGGAAGACCAATGGGAGTGCTCCTTCTCTCAACTGGTCTCGGCCAGGGACAGACTGGTCTAGTTCAAAATTATGCATAGAGTGTATTTTACACCCATGCGCCTACACAGAAGATACCCATCTATTTCATATTCCTGCTGGAGGTGTGCCACGCCTGCGGAAGACTTTATACATATTTTTTCGAGCTGTTCCCTTGTCGAGACCTTTTGGAATGAGGTTACCACATTCATTCGGACAGTCACTACAGTTCAGAATCCATTAAGGGTGGAAATATGTTTGCTGGGGGCTTAAAGATCCACTGGCTCCTAGCTGAGCAGTTAGAACCCTATTGGGGATACTATTTTTTTATGCACACAAAGCCATCGTCTTGCAATGGAAATCTTCTTCTGCACCATCAATTAACTTATGGAAACCTCTGGTCAATTCAGTCCTGCCATTATACAAAACCACCTATCTGTCTAGAGCAGGGGTGTCAAATTCAATTTCATTGTGGGCCGCATCAGGATTATGATTGCCCTCAAGAGGGCCGGTTGTATCTGTTAGGCGGCGTACACACGATCGGATATATCCGATGAAAACGGTCCGCGGACCATTTCCATCGGATATGTCCGACAGTTTGATCCGATGGCGTGTACCACCTCGGATCAAATTCCCCGCCGCCGGACGGCGCGGTGACTAGTGGTGACGCGGCGGTGCGTTGAGCCGCCGGTCACCGCCACGTCACCGCACCAGGAAGTAAAAACTTCCGCGCATGCGCCGAATCCATCGGCAGCGGCGCGGCGGTGGTGGGAGCCGACATGTCTGCTGGTAAGTGTACTAACCAGCAGACATGCGGGCGCAGATCCCACCGGATAGATTTCAAAGATGCTTTGAAATCTGTCGGGTGGAGAAATCTGTCCGCTGCCCTACACACAGCGGAGATGTCTGCTGAAACGGTCCATCGGACCGTTTTCAGCGGACATATCCCCTCGTGTGTACGCCGCCTAAGATTAGATGTCCAGCGCATCCCCTCCCCTTTACATTAGATGTCAAGAGACACCCCACTATCAGAAGTTGAGTCCCCCACTCTCCCTTACATCACAGTGTACCCTCCTTTCCTTATGCTGCTGCTGGGAAGAAGTTGGATGCATTGCTTGAAAGCAGAAAGTAATGCCGCGTACACACGACCATTTTTCGGGTTAAAAAAAATGACTAACTTACTAACACGAAATCAGCTAAAGCAGCCCCAAGGGTGGCGTCATCCGCATGGAACTTCCCCTTTATAGTGCCGTCGTGTTGTACATCACCACGCTTTGCTAGAGCATTTTTTTTTTTCACGATCGTTTGTAGGCAAGGCCGTTTTAATGATCGGGTTGAAAAAAACTTTGTTTTTTCTAGACCCTGAAAAACTTCATTTTTTTGAACCCACATTGTTTTATTTTTTTTTGCTATGCAATTAAGCCTGGGTATGCCCAATAGGCTGTTATGTACTCTTAACTTTGAAACCTGCAATAAAAATAATAATAAAAAAAACATTTACAATTACTTTAACCTCTTGCCGTTGATGCTTTAAGCTCTCGATGCATACTTGTGATCAGGAGCTTTCTGATCATGTGACCGCCAATCACATCGGTCACATGACCCAAATTCCCACCAACACCTCCTGGCATTTAGAAGCTATTAAACGGCCAAGAGGTGGCAGTGGGAAGGGGTTACGTTATTCCTGAAGCCAGTAATCAAAGGCAGTGGTAATTATTAAATATGATAAAGAGTTAGATACATTTATATAGTCTTACAGATACAACTGGCTGTCTGATGGCAACCATGATGCTGATGTGTTTGATGTGTTTAAGCTAAATTGAGTTTGAACCCCTGCTCTAGTCCATTACATGAGTGTGTTCTGGTGAGATTTCTGCTGCTGTGTATTCTCGGGATCTGGCTGGAAGAAGTGTGAGGTCACCCTAGAACACAGGTGTCAAACACAAGGCCCGCGGGCCAAATCTGGCCCTCCAGGCCATTTCATGTGGCCCTCGCACCTCTCCTGCAGCTGCAGGAGAGCTCCAATGGTCCTCCTCCAGACCCTTACTTTCTGCTTTCAATCAATGCATCCAGCTTCTTCCCAGCAGCAGCATAAGGAAAGGAGGGTGCACTGTAATTTAAGGGAGAGTGGGCACTCAACTTCTGATAGTGGGGTGGCTCTTGACATCTAACATAAAGGGGAAGGGATGCACTGGTCATTTAATCTTACAGATACAAACTTTTGAGGGCAATCATAATGCTGATGCGGCCCACAATGAAATTGAGTTTGACACCCCTGCACTAGAAGATGGGGGTCAGGTTGGTATAAAATAGAACTGTCTTGCTTAGGGCCCTATCACACTGCTCTGTAGTAAGGATGAGCTCCGGCGTGTTCGCATGGTACACGTGCAGAGCCCGCCAGGAAGTGTGCACGGCGCTGCGCTAATCACAGCCAGGGAGACATTTCCCGATCTCTGCAGCCGAGCATCGGGAAATGTCTCCCTGGCTGTGATTAGCGCAGCGCCGTGCACACTTCCTGGCGGGCTCTGCCCGTGTACCATGCGAACACGCCGGAGCTCATCCTTACTCTGTAGCAAAATTTCAGTAAAAATGCGTATGCCCTTTTACCACGATTTTTCTGTATTTGATATGTGTTTCCTGTGTATTTCTGGTGCGTTTTTAGGTTGCATGCACCTATGAAAAATCAACATGTGACTCAAAAACCGTGGTGCGTTTTTAACACATTTTTACTGCGATTTCTATACATTTCAATGGGAAGCTGCGTTTTTTGTGCGGTTTTCAGCATGCACATTTTAAAATGCACCGCACTCACAGCACAGTGGTGTACAAAATACCAAAGGATTTAACGGGAAACATTTTTCTTGCAGTGTTAAAACGCAGGAAAAAAAAAACGTATTGTGTGAAAAGGGCCTTACAGATACCCTTTCTGCTCAGTAATTTCAGGTGATTTTTTTTAAAAAAGGGGAGGGGCTCAGACAAAATATACAGACCTTGCACAGCGCTACCAGGTCCACTTTAGGGTTAATTCACACCCGTGACCTGCAGTGTGCTGGGAGCCACAGTGCTGATGCACCCATCCCAGCATGATGCACTGTTTACTTTTTTTTTTCAGAGAACTTTATTGAAATGTTACACGTGGTCTAAAATACAGTTCTATTCATTGCATCCTTGTTGTGATGTCCTTCACTCACAACCTGCCTGCGACGGAGTGGTGTGAGCGGACATCCCTGGATCAGCGATTTCCGTCATGTTTATGTGTTGGGGCTGCTTACACTTCTGCATGTCAGGAATGTACATGTGGGGGTACCATTTATTCTTAATGGCGCTCTCATGCATCTACTAAAGCGTGCGTTTTTGCACATCTGAGGTGCTTCAGCACCGCGCGTTTCAGTGCGATTTTGGGACTTTTTTTTACGTTTTTCTCATGCAAAGAGCAGCCCATTAAGATAAATAGACTGTCCTACATGCCACATGTGGGAACGCAGGGAAACCTACACCTGTATGCGGAGAATGGCGACTTCAGCAATCTGTAAACACATATATCCAGGCGCTTGTACTGGTAGGATCCTGCAGGACATGCTCACCATAGCACCCCCTGACTCAGTAAATCATTTCCATGTATAGTAGATGGCAGCCCCTCTCTCACACCTCCCAGCACTCTCCCCTCACCTGGATGACAGCCTCCAGCTTCATGAGTGATCCCTTCTGGTTGGCCATGGTGTCCCACAAGCTGCTCTCCCGTGCTCCGCTCTGCTCTGCCTTCTACTTCTCTCTGATCTGCTGCTTTGGGCCAAAAAAAACCTGCTCTTTGTGTTGGCATGGTAACAGCGGACGCTGAAGCCCATGCCGTTGCCCTGGAAACAGTAAGCGGCGGCTAAAAGAGAGTTTCAAACAGGAAAACAGCAGGGATTGCAGTTGTGGGCGGGGCTCGGAGGCAGTCTCCGTGGAGATGGCGGCGGGTGGGAGGTGGCTACAGAGCTGGTTTGGTGAGTGTGGGGATAGCGGCTCAGTGCGGGAAAGAGCTGAGGGAAGGAGGGAGAGAGGCGAATGCTGGAAGCATTGGTCACTCGCTGCAGGCTAAAGCGCATGCGCGGGTTCATGGGTCACAAGCACCCGCGGGGATATAGATACACAGCCTCGGATCTCCTGATAGGGTCCTATCGGCTGGCACTGTCTGGGGGCGGGGCTTGTCCCCTAGGAGATGACGGCTGGGGGCGTGGCTCAGGAACTGGTTAGGTGAGGCTGGGATAGCGGGAGGGAGAGAGGTGACAGCGGGATCCCTGATTACCATAACTGTAATGTACAAACTACTTCCATGTGCCCCATCCCCATCAACACGTTCCTTCATGGCAGAGATCACTGACACATACATGGGCCACACAGCAACTGTGATAGAGGTGTCAATTCTTAACATGGGTTACATACATAGAAAATCACTCAGAACCCCCAAACCGTATTAATATATATATATACAGTGCCGATCCTGACCTCCCTGGGGCCCTAAGCAAAATGACATGGCACATTAAAAATGAGAAGCGGGGGGCGCTGACGACAGTGACATGTCACATCAAAGAAAGTTGAGAAGCGGGAGGAGTGGGTGTTCTGCTGTCGGGAATGATTCAGCCAGCGAGTTTAGAAGCGGGGTGAGGGGGCGAAAATTACTTCTCACCAGGCGGGCCTCTAATAATTTGGGGGGCCCTTCGCAGCTTTGCGGGGCCCTAAGCGGCTTGCATAGTGAGCCTATAGGGAGGATCGGCCCTGTATATATATATACAGTGCAGAAAATAAGTATTTGAACACCCTGCTATTTTGCAAGTTCTCCCACTTGGAAATCATGGAGGGGTCTGAAATTGTCATCGTAGGTGCATGTCCACTGTGAGAGACATAATCCAAAAAAAATAATTCCAGAAATCACAATTTATGAATTTTTAACTATTTATTTGTATGATACAGCTGCAAAGAAGTATTTGAACACCTGTCTATCAGCTAGAATTCTGACCCTCAAAGACCTGTTAGTCTGCCTTTAAAATGTCCACCTCCACTCCATTTATTATCCTAAATTAGATGCACCTGTTTGAGGTCATTAGCTGCATAAAGACACCTGTCCACCCCATACAATCAGTAAGAATCCAACTACTAACATGGCCAAGACCAAAGAGCTGTCCAAAGACACTAGAGACAAAATATGTACACCTCCACAAGGCTGGAAAGGGCTACGGGGAAATTGCCAAGCAGCTTGGTGAAAAAGGGTCCACTGTTGGAGCAATCATTAGAAAATGGAAGAAGCTCAACATGACTGTCAATCTCCCTCGGACTGGGGCTCCATGCAAAATCTCACCTCGTGGGGTCTCAATGATCCTAAGAAAGGTGAGAAATCAGCCCAGGACTACACGGGAGGAGCTGGTCAATGACCTGAAAAGAGCTGGGACCACCGTTTCCAAGGTTACTGTTGGTAATACACTAAGACGTCATGGTTTGAAATCATGCATGGCACGGAAGGTTCCCCTGCTTAAACCAGCACATGTCAAGGCCCGTCTTAAGTTTGCCAATGACCATTTGGATGATCCAGAGGAGTCATGGGAGAAAGTCATGTGGTCAGATGAGACCAAAATAGAACTTTTTGGTCATAATTCCACTAACCGTGTTTGGAGGAAGAAGAATGATGAGTACCATCCCAAGAACACCATCCCTACTGTGAAGCATGGGGGTGGTAGCATCATTCTTTGGGGGTGTTTTTCTGCACATGGGACAGGGCGACTGCACTGTTTTAAGGAGAGGATGACCGGGGCCATGTATTGCGAGATTTTGGGCAACAACCTCCTTCCCTCAGTTAGAGCTTTGAAGATGGGTCGAGGCTGGGTCTTCTAACATGACAATGACCCGAAGCACACAGCCAGGATAACCAAGGAGTGGCTCTGTAAGAAGCATATCAAGGTTCTGGCGTGGTCTAGCCAGTCTCCAGACCTAAACCCAATAGAGAATCTTTGGAGGGAGCTCAAACTCCGTGTTTCACAGCGACAGCCCAGAAACCTGACTGATCTAGAGAAGATCTGTGTGGAGGAGTGGGCCAAAATCCCTCCTCCAGTGTGTGCAAACCTGGTGAAAAACTACAAGAAACGTTTGACCTCTGTAATTGCAAACAAAGGCTACTGTACCAAATATTAACATTGATTTTCTCAGGTGTTCAAATACTTATTTGCAGCTGTATCATACAAATAAATAGTTAAAAAAATCATACATTGTGATTTCTGGAATTTTTTTTTTCATTATGTCTCTCACAGTGGACATGCACCTACGATAACAATTTCAGACCCTTCCATGATTTCCAAGTGGGAGAACTTGCAAAATAGCACGGTGTTCAAATACTTATTTTCCGCACTGTATATATATATATAATGTGTGTTGTAGCAGAGACCCTAGGGAAGAAAACCCTAGGGAATAAAATGGTGGTTGTTGCAATTTTTTTTTATGTCGCACAGTATTTGCACAGCAATTTTTCAAATGCATTTTTTGGGGGGGAATTTTTTTATTTTTTATAAATAATAAAAAAAAAACACAAACACCTAAATTTTTTGGTTAAATATAAAAAATGATGTTACACTCAGTAAAGAGCGGATTCATTCTCTGGCTTGGGGACCCAGGAGAAGCACCGGAGGGCGTGGGGTGTCCCCTCCTGCCGCCTGGTAAGAGCAAGCAAGCGGCTAAACAGCTGCTTTGATTATTTTTACTTTGCAGGGAATCGTCGGCTGAATTTTTTTTTTTTCAGCTATCTCTACTTTAAACTGAGGACGTCATATGACGTCCACCTAAGGTTAAAGGGGTTGTAAAGGTACACTTTTTTTTCCTAAATAGCTTCCTTTACCTTAGTGCAGTCCTCCTTCACTTACCTCATCCTATTGATTTTGCTTTTAAATGTCCTTATTTCTTCTGAGAAATCCTCACTTCCTGTTCTTCTGTCTGTAACTCCACACAGTAATTCAAGGCTTTCTCCCTGGTGTGGAGTGTCGTGCTTGCCCCCTCCCTTGGACTACAGGAGAGTCAGGACGCTCACTAACACACAGCTTTCTCTGCAACGTAGAGAGCCTCCAAGGGAGGGGGAAGGCAAGACACTCCACACCAGGGAGAAAGCCTTGCATTACTGTGTGGAGTTACAGACAGAAGAACAGGAAGTGAGGATTTCTCAGAAGAAATAAGGACATTTAAAAGGCACAATGGAGGGATGGGAGGACTGCACTAAGGTAAAGGAAGATATTTAGGATTTTTTTTTACCTTTACAACCCCTTTAAGTGGTTTTAAAAGGTGATCTCTGATGGATGAAGTTTAACCTGCTTATATTCCTTTCCTGGTTTCTGCCCCCCTCCCTCAATCAACATGTTAAAGCGGATGGCCCATTACATTTTTTTTTTTAAAAGCCAGCAGCTACAAATACTGCAGCTGCTGACTTTTAATAATAGGACACTTACCTGTCCTGGAGTCCAGCGGCGTCCACAGCAGAGGACGAGCGATCGCTCGTCTCTCTGCTGCTCCCCGCTCCATCCACGGTGAGGGAACCAGGAAGTGAAGTGCTCCGGCTTCACTGCCCAGTTCCCTACGGCGCATGCGCGAGTCACGCTGCGCCCGCCGATTGGCTCCCGCTGTGTGTTGGGAGCCGAGAGTTCCCAGCACACAATGGGAAAAACCCGTCTTTTGCCCGAGACTGCGGGCTGGATGTGGGTAAAGATACCTGTCTTTAGACAGGTATCTGCACCCCCCCTCCCCCCTGAAAGGTGTCAAATGTGACACCGGAGGGGGGGAGGGTTCCGATCAGCGGATCTTCACTTTAGGGTGGAGATCCGCTTTAATGAAATCTTAAAATTTACATAAAAATAAATAAATAAAAAACCCTTTGTTTTAATTACATTTCCTTAGTTTCGACCCAGTGCAGACAGATCATATCTGTTGGGAGGAACCCACAGGGTGCTGTACAGGACTTTGCCTCCGTACTTCTCCCAACAGCCCTCAGTCCCCATTCGCACCAGTGCAACTTGTCATGCGATTTGACCCTTTTAAAATCACAATACAAGTCGCACCCTATTTGTGTCTATGGAATCGTTCAAATTGGTGCGACTCTGACCAATTTGAAAAAGGTTCCTGCACTAATGTTGTCGATTTCATGTGCGACTTGCATAGATATCTGTGCATGAAGTCATACAGATATTGGCTAGCTGCACGTGAAATCGCACTGATTCAAAGCTGCATTCAGTGTGAATGCGGTGTTAGTACAAGCAGTGGGCTGGCCCTTGGGAGGAGTTATCCAAATACCTTAACCACTTGCTTACTGGGCACTTATACCCCCCTCCTGCCCAGGTGATATTTCAGCTTCCGGCACTGCGTCGCTTTAACTGACAATTGCGCGGTCGTGCGACGTGGCTCCCAAACAAAATTGACGTCCTTTTTTCCCCACAAGTAGAGCTTTCTTTTGGTGGTATTTGATCACCTCTGCGGTTTTTATTTTTTGCGCTATAAACAAAAAAGTGCGACAATTTTGAAAAAAATACAATATTTTTCACTTGTTGCTATAATAAATATCCCAATTAAAAAAAAAAAAAACTATTTTTTTCTCAGTTTAGGGCGATGCGTATTCTTCTACATATTTTTGGTAAAAAAAAATAAAAAAAAAATCGCAATAAGCGTCTGGTTTGCGCAAAATTTATAGTGCCTACAAAATAGGGGACAGAATTATTATTTTTTATTATTTTTTTTTTACTAGAAATGGCGGCGATCTGCGATTTTTATTGGGACTGCGACGTTATGGCGGACACATCGGACACTTTTGACACATTTTTGGCGTCATTCACATTTATACTGCGATCGGTGCTATAAAAATGCACTAATTACTGTATAAATGTGACTGGCATTGAAGGGGTTAACACTAGGGGGTGAGGAAGGGGTTAAATGTATTCCCTGCATAGTGTTCTAACTGTGGGGGGAGGGGGGGTGACTGGGGAGGTGACTGATCTGTGTCTCTATGTACAAGAGACACAGATCCGTCTCCAGAGACAGAACGCTGTCTCTATGTAAAACGGCAATGAGAGATGATCTATGAGATCATCTCTCATTGGCCGCACAGATCGCATCGCAAACGGCCACTCTGATTGGCCGTTCGCGGCGATCTGTGATTGGCTGTGTCCAAGGGACACGGGCAACACAGTGTTTCCCCGCAGCGCGCTCTGGAGCGCGCGCCGGGAAGCAGCTAGTGACAAGCCGTCAATTGACGGCTTGTTGACAATTTAGATCTGCGCTAGAGCCGTCATTCGGCTGTAGCGCGGATCTCAAGTAGTTAATAGATGAGTGTCAGTCTGCATTCCTAGGTAGGGTGAATTTTCATTGGGACCACCCCAGGTAAGGTCCATATGTGATGCTGAGCCTTCATGACTGATAGTACTGAAACATTGATCAATAAAAGTAGTGGGCCAGGGACAGCCAGGATGGAGAGGAAAGCGTTGGTGATGCTGGATGAGCCTTAGCCAGGAAATGAGGCAGGGTCTATCTTACTTGCTGCAGCTTCTAATGCATGTTGTGACAAGCACACTGTGCAAGACTGAAGAGAAGGCTGGAGGTCAGCTTTAGGGCCGATTAACACTGCTGCACGGTGGGAGATCGCATGTGATTCGCACTGCAGTGCAAGTCACATGCAATGTCCGTGCAATGCGATTTCAGCTATACAGATAGAGTGGCTGAAATCGCATCACATTCGTACTAAACCAACTAGCACTGATAGGCAGCACCGATCGACATTTTATAGGCACTTTTAGGGCTGCACTAATAATGACACTGATGATCAGTGTAAATTTCCCCTGCCACACTTGCTGGTTATCGGCTCTCCCGTCCTCACGCCGTGACAGCGCAAGAGGAAAGGAATGCAGATAACCAGCAAGTTGGTTTACATGTGATCAGGTGTGATTGGACATGGCTGATCACATAGTAATGGGCCGCTGTGATTGGTCCTTTACCCAGATCTGTGATCAGCTGTGTCAGAAGGATACAGCGATCATAGAGTGCATCAGGTGTGGTTCTGGGAGGACGTTCATGGATACCCTCCAAGAACTGCATCACTGCGCTGTAGCCGTTTTTTTTCTATAGCATGGTCAAGAATTGGTTAAAGCAGATCTCCACCCTAAAGTGAAGATCCGCTGATCGGAACCCTCCCCCCCTCCGGTGTCACAATTGACACCTTTCAGGGGGGAGGGGGGTGCAGATACCTGTCTAAAGACAGGTATCTGCAACCACTTCCGGCCCGCAGTCTCGGGCAAAAGATGGGTTTTTTGGCGACATCCCGTCGCCCCCCCTTTGTGTGCTGGGAACTCTCAGCTCCCAGCACACAGCGGGAGCCAATCGCCGGGCGCAGCGCGACTCGCTCATGCGCGGTAGGGAACCGGGCAGTGAAGCCGCAGCGCTTCACTTCCTGGTTCCCTCACCGTGGATGGAGGGGGGAGCAGCAGGGTGACGAGCGATCGCTCGTCCTCTGCTGCGGACGCCGCTGGACTCCAGGACAGGTAAGTGTCCTAATATTAAAAGTCAGCAGCTGCAGTATTTGTTGCTGCTGGCTTTTAATATTGTTTTTTTGCTGAACCATCCGCTTTAAGGTAAACTGAAAAGCATGTGTAATGGAGAAGTTTCAATAAGATAAAATGATTGTGCTGAGTGTTGTATGTATAAATATATATATATATATATATATATATATATATATATATATATATACACCGTATTTATCGGCGTATACTGCGCACTTTTTTCCCCTTAAAATAAGGGGAAAATCGTGGGTGCGCGATATACGCCGTTAGCCGCTTCCCGCGCGATATACGCCGTTAGCCGCTTCCCGCGCTCAGTTTGAACTGTGCCGCCGACATATACCGAGTGCAGTACACTTGGGTACATTCGGCCAGGCTCGGCTTCGCTCGTGCTCACGCATAAACGTCACAGAGCGTGAGCATGAGCAAAGCCGAGCCTTACTGAGCGCGGGAAGTGGGGATTGGACTCGCCGGAGCACTGGAGAAGCCGGGAGGACACCACAGAAGCCGAAGACGGACGCCGGACCGGACGATGGACGCCGCACAAGACACCAAAACGGTAAGTACTAAAAGTACTAAAATTTTTTTTTATAAGTCCACATCAGGGGTGTGCGCTATACGCCGGAGCGTGCAATACCCCGATAAATACGGTATATATATATATATATATATATATATATATTTTTATTTTTTTTATTTTTTTATGTGGGGATGTTAAAATAAAAATGATCGTTCCTGGGAGCCAGATATGCTAGAAAGAAAGTTACCGCTCCAGGTGGATTGTGTTAGGATGATCAGTATGGTCTCAAGAGATCAAGGGTGCTGGCAATGCACAAGGCAACAAATGGAAAAAGAAAATATGGACACATTTTCATAGCTATGATTAAGCACAAATTTATAGTGCGAAACGCGTCAGCCTGTTTTACTCCCGTGTTGTGTGCTGTGACTTGTAGTGCATTTTTCCTTATTTAAATAAAGACAACCATCAAGGTTTTTTGGAGTGCGGCTGTCCATATTTTCTTTTTCCATTTGTAGCCAGATATGCTAGGCTATTTTTTCAGTTTCCAAAGCACATTCCTCATTGTGGGCATTTATAAAACCTCCAGTGCTCTGTTCTTCTTCCATCCTCTTTCATTCCTTCCAGCATACTCCTCTCTGCAGCACTTCCTTCCCTGACAGCTTTGCACAAGTGCTTCTCATTTTGCAGCAGTGTTGCCACCCTTAGTGCCTCCTCCTAGGCCACTCGAGAATCACTGTTGCACCGGTGTTTCTTGTCTCCTGCAGGTGGTCTTTATATGGCCACGTATCATTGACCACATGGCATATTATGTCAATAATCTCACCAGCATTCCCGTCCCATTGTTGCATGCAACTATGGGCTGGGTATTCCAGCAGCTTATTTAAACAGCTATCATGTGACCTTTTCCCATGAGTTCCAGCCAAGCTGAGTTCAGCCCAAACATTTGCTCGTCCCTAACCTTCAACTAGTCTTCAAAATCAAGTACAGCTAAAAATATTTTATGATCCAGTTCATCGTTGTGTTGTGTCAATCAATGTATTCAAAGCCCAGGTGAAATGTGTTTATTAAATTCATCCTATATAAACAATGACAGATATTTTATTCTCCATCTCATTGTAAATGTGTTTATTGCTCAGGAGATGGCATGGAAACCATAGGTTTAGAGGGTGAACAGGTAGAGACCGATGCTACATTTACACAGCAAGTTTCTTCAGCAGTTGCACTGTACACCACAATTACATCTTATTCTTAGGGCAGTGCTGCAAAGCATCGCGGAGAGCTTCTAATACGCGGTCTACATTGTGTTTCGTTGCATTGTAGCCCATTAGTCCAATACGTAGCACCTGCAGACGTAATACAAATCATTTATTAATACCACAAAAATACACATTACAGCTCCAATTTACACTCCAGCTTTTATTTTACCAAATCATACTGAACAAAAATCTATCCTGAACATTTAACTTTGAAGCCTTGAGGAGGGTGCGCGGTCAACGGTAATAACATGAAAACCCGAAAACAGCTAAATGGCCAGCACACCAAAGAATATCGACCTTGAGTCTTTACTGAGAACTTAGTTGTAATAACAGATTGTGCAACGGAAATAAAACAATCACCACGTAGCATGTGCAAAAGAAAAAAAAACATCCACAGATTGTGCAAAAGAAAAGAAAAAAAGACCATATAGCTTGTGGAAAAGAAAAAAAAAATACATATTTGTACAAAAGAAAATAAAAAACTGCCATAGCGTACGCAAATACAAAAACAAACAAACAAACAAAAATTTTTTTTATCTTGTGCAAAACAAACAAACACAAAAAACAAAACAAAAACAAAAAAAAAACACTCACAGCTTGCAGAGAAGAAAAATAAAAAGTAACTGTGCAAAAGGAAATAGAAAAAAAGAACACTTCTAGCTTGTGCAAAAGAAAGCTATGTTGTAATTTCAATTATGATCTCAGTAAAGATATGCATTTGTGAGCGTTTTGCGTTTTTCCCCTGCCAAAAAATGCCAATTTGAACGCAAATTTCTGGCCTTCAGAAAAAAGCCCATAAACTCCACTGCTCATTGACACTAAAAAACGTCCATATGTGCATAGACACATAGGGCCAGATTCTCAGAGGCGTTACGACGGAGTATCTCAGATACCCCGTCGTATCGCCTTTTTTTTGTCCTCGTATCTATGCGAGTGACTAGCACACTTTTGCTAGATGCTTCTACATCCGACAAGTGTAAAAGCATTACACTTTCGGATCGTAGGTGTAATAAACTCCGGCCAAGCCTTACGTTGTTTTTTCATTTGCTGTGCAAAAGATTCCCGACGCTTTTACGCCGCCCTGTCGTCGCGTACGTCGTTTAGACTCGTAAGGTTACCCCAGCTTCTATGTGGAGAACTTACGAAGTTCTCGGAGCTCGGGTGCCGTCGGACGCATGTTAAATGGCGTCGGGTCAGCGTCGGCTTTTTCCGTCGCTTACGTCGTTTTAAACTCGTTCGCGAATAGGGACTTGCGTAAATGACGTACGTCGTTTTGACGTCGGTTTCACGACGCTTCCCGATGATGGAGCTGCGCACTGGGCTTTTCCCCCGGCCGGCGTGCGCAGTTCGTTCGACGCGGGGGCAGCTTAATATACAAGCCGCCCCATTTGAATTGCGCGGGTTTACGCTTGGCGATTTACGAGACGCCGGTGAAAACTACGGAGCAAGTGCTTTGAGAATAAAGCACTTTTAGTACGCAGCGGCGGCGTAGTGTAAATGGCTTACCTACGCCGCCGAAAAAAAAATCTGGCCCTCAGGCTAACATAGAGTGCAGTTTATGGGCTTTAAAACAAAAAAGCCAAAATGCCAATAAACGCAGTTTAAGCTTCATTACATGGAGCCTGTATGGCCAGATTCAGGTAGAGAGGCTGGAGTATCAGTGAAGCCAGCATAACTCTACTTTGAGCTGGCTTATCTGTTTTCTGTAAGCAGAAAACAAGATACGCCGGGTTGGAGTTCCTATACGAGCGGCGTAATTGTATTTCGCCGTCGTTGACAATTTTAAAAATGGCGCTCGGGCGGTTCCCGCTGATTAACGCCGAGAAATGTTAAACGAGAGATGGAAATTCCATGTACGCGGGCCCGACGCAGTGACTTTCCACGTTTCCGTAAAGATACGCGGCGTAAAGAAAAACATGCCCCCTAGGTGGGTATCCTATGTTAAGTATGGCCGTCGTCATCGCGTCGAATGAAAAAAGTTTAGCGTCGTTTGCGTAAAAGTCCGTGAATGGGGATGACGTCATTGCTTCACTGACAAATTTGGACATGCGCACTGAAGTCGACGCAGCCAGTACGTTCGCCATGGAATGGCGCCTAGTTTAAATAATAACGCCCCCTACCCGCCCAATTTGAATTCCGACGGCTCATTTCGCTACGCCGCCGCAACTTTAGGAGCAGTGCTTTGTGAATAACAGTACTTGCTCCTAAAGCTTCGGCGGAGTAACGTAAATGACAAACGTTACTCCAAAATAAAGATCCGCTCTCCTACCTGAATCTGGCCCTATGTGTATATCTATATCAGGGGTAAGCAACCTTTTGAGTGCAGTGTGCCGAAAAATACTCTCAAAGATGTTGAGAGTGCCGATTTTATTAAAAAAAAATGCCAACTTCACACTCTCAGTCAGAAAAAATATTTTTTATAAAGTGAACGCTGTAAATTACTTGAGTAGTAGTGAGAAATTAACATCCTGCACTCACGCTTCAGATCAGCCCCAATTCCTTCAACTCCACACTTCATGGGGATCTGATGTAAGGAGGTGCTGTGGGGACCCTGATGTAAGGAGGTGCTGATGACACTCTGATGTAAGGAGGTGCTGATCCGTCCCTGATGTAAGGAGGTGCTGATGGGGACACTGTAAGGTGCTGATGGGGACCCTGATGTAAGGAGGTGCTGTGGGGACATCTGATGTAAGGAGGTGTGATGGGGACACCTGATGTAAGGAGGTGCTGATGGGGACACTGATGTAAGGTGCTGATGGGGACCCTGATGTAAGGAGGTGCTGTGGGGACACTGATGTAAGGATCTGTGGGGACCCTGATGTAAGGAGGTGCTGATGGGGACACTGATGTAAGGAGGTGCTGATGGGGACACCTGATGTAAGGAGGTGCTGTGGCGGACACTCTGATGTAAGGATCTGTCCCTGATACCACTGTAAGGTGCTGATGGGGACCCTGATGTAAGGAGGTGCTGTGGGGACACTGATGTAAGGATCTGTCCCTGATACCACTGTAACGGACCCTGATGTAAGGAGGTGCTGTGGCGGACACTGATGTAAGGATCTGTGGCGGACCCTGATGTAAGGAGGTGCTGATGGGGGACACTGTAGGTGCTGATACCTGATGTAAGGAGGTGCTGTGGGGGACACTGATGTAAGGATCTGTCACACTGATGGGGACACTGTAAGGAGGTGCTGATGGGGGACACCTGATGTAAGGAGGTGCTGTGGCGGACACTGATGTAAGGATCTGTCCCACCACTGTAACCCCCTGATGTAAGGAGGTGCTGTGGCGGACACTGATGTAAGGATCTGTCCCACCACTGATGTAACGGACCCTGATGTAAGGAGGTGCTGTGGGGACACTCTGATGTAAGGAGGTCTGTCCCACCACTGATGTAACGGACCCTGATGTAAGGAGGTGCTGTGGCGGACACATCTGTCCCACCACTGTACTACCCTGTACATCAGAGTGTCCCCCATCAGCACCTCCACCAGTGTCCGCCTGCACCTCCTTACATCAGAGTGTCCCCTGCACCTCCTTACATCTGTCCCATCACTGTAACCCCCTCAGCACCTCCTTACATCTGTCCCATCACTGTAACCCCCTGCACCTCCTTACATCAGAGTGTCCCCATCAGCACCCCACCAGTGTCCGCCTGCACCTCCTTACTCAGAGTGTCCTCAGCACCTCCTTACATCAGAGTGTCCCCATCAGCACCTCCTTACCAGTGTCCCCCTGCACCTCCTTACATCAGAGTGTCCCCTCAGCACCTCCTTACATCTGTCCCACCACTGTAACCCTCTGTACATCTGTCCCACCACTGTAACCCCCTGTACATCTGTCACACCACTGTACTACCCTGTACATCTGTCACACCACTGTACCACCCTGTACATCTGTCCCACCACTGTAACCCCCCTGTACATCTGTCCCACCACTGTAACCCCCTGTACATCTGTCCCACCACTGTACTACCCTGTACATCTGTCCCACCACTGTACTACCCTGTACATCTATCACACCACTGTACCACCCTGTACATCTGTCCCATCACTGTAACCCCCTGTACATCTGTCCCATCACTGTAACCCCCTGTACATCTGTCCCACCACTGTACTATCCTGTACATCTGTCACACCACTGTACCACCCTGTACATCTGTCCCACCACTGTAACCCCCTGTACATCTGTCCCACCACTGTAACCCCCTGTACATCTGTCCCACCACTGTAACCCCCTATACATCTGTACCACCACTGTACTACCCTGTACATCTGTCAGACCATAACCCCCTGTATATCTGTCCCACCACTGTAACCCCCTGTACATCTGTCCCACCACTGTAACCCCCTGTACATCTGTCACACCACTGTAACCCCCTGTACATCTCTCACACCACTGTACAACCCTGTACATCTCTCACACCACTGTACCACCCTGTACATCTGTCCCACCACTGTAACCCCCTGTATATCTGTCCCACCACTGTAACCCCCTGTACATCTGTCCCACCACTGTACCACCCTGCTCTTCCGTCCCACCACTGTAACCCCCTTTCTCATCTGCCCCACCAATGTTCCCCCTTTCTCATCTTCCCCACCAATGTTCCCCCTTTCTCATCTGCCCCACCAATGTTCCCCCTTTCTCATCTGCCCCACCAGTGTACCTCCTTGCACAACTGCCCCACCGCTGTACCCCCATTCTCTTCTCTCTCACCACTGAACCATCTTCTCATCTGTCCTAACACTGAACTTATCTGCTAATCTGCCCCACCACTGTAATCCCCTTTCTCATCTGCCCCCCCATGTACCTCCTGCACATCTGTCCCACCTCTGTTCCCCCTTGCTCATCTGTCCCACCAATGTACCTCCTCTCTCCTCTGCCCTGCCACTGTACCCCCCTGTACACCTGCCCCACCTCTGTACCCCCTGCTCTTCTGTCCAACCACTGTACCCCCCCTCTCACCTGCCCCAACACTGAACCCCCCCTCATCTTTCCCACCACTGAACCTACTTCTCATCCCTCCCACTACTATACCTCCTGCACATCTGCCCCATCAATGTACCCCTTTTCTCATTTGCCCCACCACTGTACCTCCCTGCGCATCTGCTCCACATTAGTGTCTCACTGACACTTCCCTGCACTGCTCTGCTGATGGGGAGGCTTTGAGTGCCGAGGGTTGCCTACCCCTGATCAATATAGTGAAACCTTGGTTTACGAGAAACGCTGTTAACGAGCACTTTGAAAGACCAGCAACTTTTAAAAAAAAAATCCTGACTCGGTTTGCGGTGACACTTGTAAGGGTTCGGATCCGCGTAGACCAGTTTGGAAATACTCGGAATTACGCGGAAATACTTGGAAACACTCGGAAATACTCAGTTCCCAAGTGTTTCAGAGTCTTTACAAGGATTTCTGAGATCAGCCGAGCTGTCCCCGAGTATTTCCGAGGCTCTCTGGCGTCCCCACCTCTGGCCACATGTGGTATTGCATGCCATAGAAGTCAATGCGGAATGAATTATCTTCGACATTTGGCCCGTGTGTACTGGGCTTAAAAGACTATTCTGATATTCTTAGACAGTTTCTTAGTTACCTTTCCAGCTGAGGGCCCCAGGCCACCTGTAATCTCAATGTTGTACTTCCTCATGATGTATGTTGTGATGTCCTTCCACTCATAGCCGTCTGGCACTTGAATTGTTGTCACAGTTGGAAGTCGCAACGCCTAAAATAAGTCAAATGTTAATACTGACAGACATGTTGAAGCTGTCATTTTTCACCTTTACTAGCTTTGTGGCAATGATTCCAAAATGATGAGAAAACTACTCCCAGTATGAACATTTCTGAAACTCATTGGCGGATTAAGATTTGGTAAGTGGTAAGAAAAGGCCCTAAACAAAGGTGGTGGTGGAGTAATGGAGGACAAACTTGCTTTGAGAAGGTTAATACCATAAATCGGATGATGTTCACACACACACACACGTTAAACTGGATGGACTGGTGTCTTTATCCAGCCTTATAAACTATGGGCCAGATTCAGAAAGAATCGCCTATCTCAGATACACTACACCGCCGTAACTTAGAGCGGCAGGTACGGTATTCAGAAAGAACTTGCGCCCTAAGTTACGCTGGTGTAGCGTATCTTGTCCGGCGTAAGCCTGCGTAATTCAAAATAGGATGGAGGTGGGCATGTAGTATTGAAATGAGCCCCGACCCCACGTAAATGACGCGTCTAACAAATGGCGCATGCGTCGTCCGTGGACGTATCCCAGTGCGCATGTGCGAAAATCACGTCGCAAATAGTCAATGCTTTTGACGTGAACGTAACTTACGCCCAGCCCCATTTCAAGCCAAGCGTAAGAATCTACCTGCAACAACTTGGACACCGCCGCCCATTCTGGGCAAAATCATCACCCCTAGCGCCAAAGTCAAAAGCCTCGGGGTCATTTTCGACTCCTACATGACTATGGACGCACAAATAGGGTCAGTAGTCAGCGGATCTCACCATCTGCTGCGCCTACTACGCAGGCTTATCCCTTTTATCCCCAAAGAAGACATAGCGGTCGTGGTGGGAGCAGTTGTTAACTCCAGATTGGACTACGCAAATGCCCTTTACCTCGGACTCCCTAAGTACCAAATCGCTCGACTACAAGTCGTGCAAAATACGGCCGCTAGACTTGTGACTGGGAAAAAACCCTGGGAATCCATCTCACCTTCACTGAGATCCCTTCACTGGCTGCCAGTAAAAGACAGAATCACTTTTAAAGCACTCTGTCTAACGCATAGATGTGTCCATGGGAACGCCCCCCAATATCTATGCGATAAAATAAAAGCCCACAACCCCAATCGCGTTCTGCGATCCACTGATCAAAACCTCCTGCAGATACCGAAAGCCGGATACAAATCCAAAGGAGATAGAAGATTCGCGGTCCAAGGTCCCAGACTATGGAACGCATTGCCAACCAGTATTCGGTTGGAGGAGAACTACCTAGCATTCAGGAGAAAGATCAAGACTCATCTCTTTTGATACCAAAGGAGACAGGAACAACAAGCGCCCAGAGGCGATTCAGTTCGCATGTGCCGCGCTATATAAGTTTTCATTCATTCATTCCCGAACGACTTACGCAAATGACGTAAACGACGTACAATACGACGCTGTTCCGATGTCCATACTTAACATAGGTTGCGCCTCATATAGCAGGGGTAACTTTATGCCGGTCAAAGGCCTACGTAAATGACATATATCAATACGCCGGGCGCACATACGTTCGTGAATCGCTGTATCTAGCTCATTTGCATATTTTTAATGGGAAAGTCTAATGTGTCCAGCGTAACTATGAGCCCACGATACGCCGGCATAGGCAAGTTACGCCGGACGACTGAAGCCATGTTTTTCAGCGTAACTTTCTTTCTGAATTGGTGTAAAGATGCGACGGCGCACATTGAAATTTACGGCGGTGTATCAGGAGATACGCCGGCGTAGATTCTTTCTGAATCTGGCCCTATGTAACTATATGTTCTCTTTAATAGTGAGCTTAGAAAACTGAACCAGGACAGTATCAATAATATAAACACTTAACCATGGAAATACAGCTTTGTGAAATTAACATATTGTCTGGTTGCTGGGTAGGACACAGAATTTTCAGTAGTATACACTTTAAGCTTCAGCTAGTATTGAGCACAGGGTGCCATAATTTTTCTATTGTACAAACTATATTTCTGCTGCATATACTTACTGGGTCCTTCACAAAGAGCTTTAATCCCAGGGCTTCCAGTCCCTTGTGGAACATCAGAGCAATCTCGCGGTGCTGATCCCAGGAGCGCTCTAAACCCTGGAAATGGACATAAAAAACACTCAGATCTGGTGGCCTGTGCTTTATTCAGGAAAAAATACAACGCATTATGGACAGAAGTGCAGTGAAGAAAATGTGTTGCATTTAATATTTTAGGAATTTTAGGGCTTATATAGACATGTGTTGTTTTTTGATCCATCAAATATAGGTCAACAGATTCCCATTTACTAAAATGTACTGTACAGCATTGTGGATGTGGCCAAAATGAACATACAATTGGGTAAACCAGCTATTAGGCCATACAGATGCTTTCACAGTTCTGGCCACTGAATAATCTTTCTAAAGAAAAGGACGCACGCAGGGGCGGACTGACCATTAAGGAACTCGGGCACTGCCCGAGGGCCCCATGGCACTAGGGGGCCCCATCAGGGTTGCCAGGCTCATTAAAACCAGGGACAGTATGTAAAAATCTGTGTTTTTTTTACATCTGTCACTGATATGTCCAAAACCTACATGCTTTTGATGTGAAAATCCTGAGATTTTAGCTGCCCCGCCTCTGTACTGCCACCTGGCTTGGTGGCCACCTGTAAGCCTGGGGGCCCCATAATCTTCTATTGCCCGGGGGCCCCATGAGTTGTCAGTCCGCCCCTGGACGCACGTCTGTCGCAACTCGTTAAGTGGGGCTTTTTGGTGGTGAAAGAATTTTTGAGAGAACTTAAAGAGGGTAATACCAGAACTCAGATCATTTTTTGAGTTCAATATTTCTGGGAGGGCAGTTCATAGAATTACGTACAAAGTTAAAAATTGCAAAAAAATGGGAGAAAATCCAGAAAACAATTTTACCGTTGAGACAGTATGGTTTATCATGTCAGTGCGAAGCTCACAGTGAAAGTTCTTGTTCAATCGAAAGGCCTTGTTCAATCGGACGTACTTAGGAGTACACCCGTGTGTAGGCAATCCAATTTATGTCAACTGGGGCACAGGAGCTGTAATGACACAGCTGCTGCTCCCAATTTGATATTTGTGTGGTTGCGTGTTATACACCGTCTGCCCAATTTGATATTTGTATGGGTGTGGGTGCTTGTTATACACTGTCTGCATTCGGGGACCCACATCCACACAAATATCAAATTGAGAGCAGCAGCTGTGTCCCATTTGACATGACACAAAAACGCGGCCCTCATATTGGTGTACGCCTAAGTATGCTCATGTGAACGAGGCCTAACAGACTCATTTCAAGACATATTACATTGTTCATTTTTCCTGTTGCTCAATCTATTGAAGTATGGATGTAGGCTTGACTCTTGACCTTGCCAAATCACCACTTGGGCGTGTCGCTCACCTCCTAAAAGGTGAGGTTCTGGCCTTCTAAAGTAGCCATAAGTTATAGGGACCAGCCAGTTCTAATAGCTGCATTGGGGACAGGATTTTCAACATCAGCTTCTCAGCCCTATTGGAGTGCACTCACTGCATGGCTGTTGTAAATGAACCCAATATAACAGTGTAATCAGTCTCTAGGTTTGGGATCTTCAAACTATGGTCCTCCAGTTGTTCAGGAACTACAATTCCCATCATGCCTAGTCATGTCTGTAAATATCAGCGTTTTACAATACCTCATGGGATGTGTAATTCGCAATAGCTGGAGGGCCGTAGTTTGGAGATCCCTGCTCTAGGTTTACAGCCACAACATACCAGTTTATACAAGCATGTAGCTCACATATTTACTATCAAAAGAATTTATTTCCATCTTTGTGTGACTAATAATTTGGATTTTTTAAAGATTAATGAATCACTATGATGTAAGAAAGGACAGACTTTTTTAGACAGTGTAAAGCCTTTTCTGTGGGATGACTATGGTTTCCTGTGAATTATGCAGCCAATAAGCCTAAAGCTTCCTGCTTTATCTGCCCTATCAGAAGCTTGTGGGCAGCTAAATGCTAATTTAGGTCTTCAGCCCTAGACCAATTTTTCAAATTTGAAATAATGAACATTTGTCTAAGTATTGCTTATTGGATCTATATAGAGATACTACTACAGGCCACTAAAATTAAGAGAATAACTGTGATATCATACCACTTCTACTGTATATTTTGATGTCATAATTTACATTGGGCAAATCAATTAGAATTTATCTCGTACTGGGTTAGCTTCAGTTTACAGTTTGGTTCTTTCACTGTTTATTGAATAAGCCGAAATGTGTTACAAATGTGTTGGTTTTACCTTCTCAGCCAGGATTGCCAGTCCTTCTCTCAAGCTGTAAAAATTAGTCACTGGTCCTGTATGATGATACCTGAAGAAAATGTGAACATATAGCTCATATATTAAAATAAAAAAACTATTTTCAGTTCTATTTTATATATATATATATATATATATATATATATATATATATTCTGCAGGATTCGAGCAGCATTGCTACCACAAAGAGTTCAGTTTCTGCCTAGTTCTTTCTTATATATGTAGCACTACCCCTGGACGAGCTGCTGGTTTGTTTTGGGTGGCATGTTACCTCTGTGACTCCGCCGTCTAGGGCAGTTGATGAGAGCCGTAGTAATGGAAACAGCAGGTGTCTTTTTCTTGTGCTTTTATTTACCCAACACGGTAAAACAGTTGAACTTGGTGAAGAATAGAGGAATAGCAGAGATGGAGAACACAGATTCAGGTCTAGATAAAAGGAAACAGTCCTGCTTCCAACAACAAACTTTTACTTCGCCACTCCAGCCGGAATGGGTATAGCGTACCTGGACAGGCCTCTCTCACAAGCCTGGCAGCCAGAATAGCACTCGAACTTGGGGTTAAGTCTCTGCCATAGACCCTCCCAATTGTTGCAAAAAATAGTGGTCTGAAGTCCCCTTGACTGGACTTGACACCTGGATCTCCTTCAGGTAGTTTAGATTAGGGTACGACTGTGAGGAGGCCAACATTCAGCCTCTTGGGCCGCGTACACACGATCAAACATATCTGCTAAAACTGGTCCGCAGACCAGTTTCAGCGGACATATCCGATCGTGTGTACGGGCTAGCAGATAGGTTTCCAGCAGACAAAAGTTTTAAAGCATGCTTTAAAACTTGTCTGCTGGAAAGCTGTTTGTCGGATATGTCCGCTGGTTAGTACGCCTAACCAGCGGACCGAAATCTCCCACATGCGTCGAATGGATTCGACGCATGCATGGAAGTATTTTACTTCCTGGAGTGGTGACGTGGAGGCGTCAACGTCACCGCCACGTCACCGCGCTGTCTGTCCGCAGGGATTTTGGTTTGATTGTGTGTACACACATCAGACCAAAATCTCCCAGGAGACGTGTCCAATGAAAACGGTCCGTCGGACCGTTTTCATCGGATACATCTCCTCGTGTGTACGCGGCCTTAGTGTCTGGTTCCCCCGGTCCCCAATGAATGGTCAGGCCCCTATTGGAACACCAGCCTCTCTTGGCACTCCTCAGGCAGACTCTCCACTAACAGCTTCCTCCAAAAGGACGGACAGCACAGGACCTCTTTAGGTGGGGACCCAGTCGATTACTGAGTCCAAAGCGGCAGATCAATTGCTCCAGGCCAATGTGGGGGCCATTTGCCGGGGCACCTTTGAATGGCTACCCTGAAGGTTGGCGCCACACAAGGAGAAGCCCCAGGAAGATGGTGTCTACCCTATAAATACCCCTCCCCAGCATGCACAGCGAGGAAGCCTCCTCCTGATAGGCTGCTGGGGAAAAGTATCCAGTCCTTGACTCCACCGCTGCCACCTGCCGCCCTGGGGTGGAACTGCACCCCAGGAACAACAGCATGAGCCCACAGCACAGCCAAGCTGGGACAGAGGATCAAATTTGAACTAATTAACAATGGTCAGAGTTACTTAACTCTCTGACCCCCTCTAAATTTCAATAGCACCGGTTCTGAAAAGTAACCAGGCACTACATAGAATACAAATCATGTTACAAATATAATCAAGATTTATTTACACCAAATTTTTGGTGTAGGTGATTCCTAGTATGTATTATTCTCATGTATCATATGGTAAATCCTCAGTGACTTGTTATTGTGGCTTTTCTTGTTGACTTACATTCTTGGTTTCCCATCACATCCCCAGTAGTTTGCTAGCCAGTTCATGTCCACATACAGTGATGGTGGCTTTGTTTTACGGCTGGATATCTTCTTACTATGCAGATGAGAACCACAGGATGAGAGCAGATAGAGAATAATAAACAGATATAAATGCTGAAAGACATGGAAACCATCAAGATAATACATTTAAGCATCTGGATCAATGATTCCTCAGAACTACAACCATAGTAGGCATGGCATGGGACCCAGAGTTAAAAGGAACCCATTTGGGGTATAATAATAAAACTCACCAGCCTGCTTTGTTTTTCACCCCCTTCTCGTACTTTAAAGGTTCTTCCAAATAATGGGCTGGTAACTCAGAAATGGGGGTATTCACTAAAACTCGAGCAAAGAGAATCTGGAGCAAATGTACATAGTGACCAATCAGCTTCAAGCCTGAGCTTATTCACGTAAGCTTTGAAAATGAAATATAGAATTTGGTTGTCATGCACAGCTATTCCAGATTCTGGCTGCTTTGGTCTTTAGTAAATTCTCCTCAATAGTGATGAGCGGAATACGCCATATTCGATTTCGCAATATTTTGCGAATATTTCGAAGAATATTCGCGAATATTCGTTAATATCGAATATTCGTGATATTTTATAAAAAAAAAATTCTTTGGATAAAATATCACGAATATTCGATATTTACGAATGTTCGCTATATTTTATGAAAACAAAAAAAAAATTGCGAAATTTCGCCAATGTGAAATTTCGCTAATGCGAAATTTCCCTATTTTTTTTTTGGATAAAATATCACGAATATTCGATATTTACGAATATTCGCTATATTTTATTAAAAAAAATATAAAATAAAATATCACGAATATCACGAAAAAAAAAAATTGCGAAATTTCGCTAATGCAAAATTTCGCTAATGCGAAATTTCACTAGTGCAAATGCGAAATTGATTGCGAAAAAAATACGAATATTTGAAATATACGAAAAATACGAAATATGCGAATATTCGCAATGCGAATATTCGTGAGCAACACTACTCCACAATGAGAGGACTACATTTCCCATATTTATGCAACCAACCAGTTCAGCATAGTTCTGCTTAGGGTATGCTTAGAGAGCTTGGTAGGTGCACTGGGGGCACATCTCTGGCAGCAAAATTACTTTAAAGTAGAAACTTAAGCTTTAATGTGGATGTAAACCCGATTTTTTTTTTAAATTAAGGCTTGCACCTTGTACAGTATAGTATTTCATGTCATCTGTGCCCAGTCTTGACACAAAGATTTATTCCAGCTCTGAGCAATCCTCTTATTTTTTTTCAGTGAGATAAAAACGGTCAGACAGAGAAATAGATGTCCGTTCTTCCCCCTTGCTGTAAGTGACAGGTGATTTACATATCTTATGCACGAGCCTGAGAGACACATTCTGTGTAATTTATATCCCCTCCTCCTTTCTTCTCCAGCTTTCCCAGGATTGGCTGCTCCACACCTCAGTATGATTGTGGTGATGTTTCTGGGTTTTGACTGGATGTTAGTGATCATAGCAGAAGTTCAGTGTAAGAAATATACAGGAGAAAATGCATATTGACAAGGGGAGTGTAGAAGAGGGCGGGGAGTCTACTGACATCAAACTCCACCCACAGAGCTCCGGACAACAGACCCACCCACAGAATCTGCAGTTTTTCGGGTCTCATAACAGACAGAGGGGAGACATTTGACAGGTAAGGATACATGCAGGAGGCAAATAATGGGTTCATTGACTCGCTTGTTTGAATTTTAGCTCATTATTACATACCTTGCTGCTTCACTGAATGAAATAGGCGCCGTGCCTGGAGGAGCATTTAAAACCTTCTGAGAACCAGAGTATAAAATATCAATTCCTAAGAAGAGACACACAAGAATAAGACTCAAGGGAGAGCTGAAACAAGTATTGTTGCATACATTGTTTTACCAAATTTGAAGAAATTCCCCAAATGACTACAAATGTATTAACCTACACCCACCAATCGCAAATTTGTTTTTGTGAAATCGATAGAACAAGAACAAGAAGTTATGCTTTACTTCAGAGCATTATGTTGCTGTTGTTAATAAAATGTAACTCTAAAGGTAATAATCAATAAAAGCTCAACATCTTTTATGCTATTTTATACCCCTTTAAAAAAGCTGAAGATCCTCAAATGTTACAACTTAGCATTTATTTGTTTGTTTTAAAAAATATGCCTCTACAATTTACTATATTCTTGTTGTTTTGGAAAATTCTTTAATGACCAGCAGATGGCGATGTAGGTGCAGAAGACAGACATGGACTAGTAGCCATTGAAAGGATGTGTAGAATCATATATTTTACTTGCAGATCCCAGTTACCTAAGGAATGACTGTTGCATTAAAAAATATTTAAAAAGGTTGGAACAATATATGATCTTTTAAGTTCTGTTAGGCCTGCTTCACATGGGTGATTGGGTACATACAGATTCTGGTGGCAAGAATCAGGAGTTTCCTGTGACTGGGATCACAGGTGAATGCTACAGACTGTACAAAGCAATGAGAGACTGAGGAGCCACCACTGTACATATTTTTCTGCACACTGAGTGGTTACCTGTGGTTTGAGACAGATGTCTGACCCTGGATGCAAACCGATGCATCCAAGGCCAGGCATGTGCAGATACAAGCAAATATTAATAGCACCTCTTAGCCGGACTTTGCTGTGTATAGGCTGAAAGGCTGCATGCCCCTGTGATCCCAGCTGCAAGAATCCCTGTATTCACCTACACACTGTTGGGGCTATTTATGCAGCTATCCAGATCTGCTAATCTTCGGCATAGCCTTGGAGGCCATACCTGACCCTGGTGGAACCAGTGGCGGCTGGTGCTCAAAATTTTTTGGGGGGGCCCAAACGAAAAAACAAAACAAAAAAACAATTGCAGCCTCACTGTACATATCAAATTCAGCCACTGTGCCATCAAACGCAGCCACTGTGCAATGCCATCAAACGCAGCCACTCTGCCATCAATTGTCACCACTGTGCCATGCCATCAAACACAGTCACTGTGCCATGCCATCAAACACAGTCACTGTGCCATGCCATCAAACACAACCACTGTGCCATCAATTGTCACCACTGTGCCATGCCATTAAATGCAGTCACTGTGCCATCAAACGCAACCACTGTGCCATGCCATCAAACGCAGCCACCGTGCCATCAATTGTCACCACTGTGCCCCCAATTGTCGCCACTGTGCCGTGCCATCAATTGTCACCACTATGCCATCAAACACAGCCACTGTGCCCCCAATTGTCGCCACTGTGCCCCCAATTGTCGCCACTGTGCCCCCAATTGTCGCCACTGTGCCCCCACTTGTAACCACTGTGCCCCAAATTGTAGCCACTGTGCCCCCAATTGTCGCCACTGTGCCCCCAATTGTCGCCACTGTGCCACCACTTGTAGCCACTGTGCCCCCAATTGTTGCCACTGTGCCCCGAATTGTCGCCACTGTGCCCCCACTTGTAGCCACTGTGCCCCCAATTGTTGCCACTGTGCCCCCAATTTTTGCCACTGTGCCCCCACTTGTAGCCACCGTGCCCAGTACCCCCTGGCACTTACCTTTCTGGCTTCTACTGTCCCTCGATGTCCCTCGTCCCGCTCTCGGTGACGCTTCAGCCAATCAGGTTACTGATTACCAGAATCAGATTACCTGATTGGCTGAGACGCCTGTCAGTCTTATCCTCGGAATGCACGGCCGGTACGTCCCGAGGATAAGCTTCAGGAAGCCAACTACAGCCTCAGGGCTTTACTCGGAAAGCCTATCAGAGCCAGCGGCTCTGATCGGCACTTCCACACAGCCAGTCAGCTGCCGCTATTCAGCTGACCGGCGCTCAATGTCCGGTCAGCTGAATAGTGGGCGGCAGCGGCGAAAATATACAAATTCATACAATGTATGAATCTGTATATTTTACTGGCTGTGACCGATCCAGAGGGGGCGGCTCTCCAGCGTCTCTATGGATGCACCGCCACTGGAAAATTGTAGGACCTTCCTTGACTGTGACCCTTGAACACTGGGGTTTGCTTATGACGCTTCCCAGACTTCCCTGTGTTGTGTTCAGAGCTTTTTTTCTCAGAAAATAGGTGCAGGAACTCAACCACGACCCTGTTCAGATTTCACAAACAGTAGAAGGGTCTTAAAGGGGCATTAAATACCAGAATTGCATTACATACAGAGTGTAGAGTTCAGGGGGTTACACACAGAGTGCAGAGCTGTCACTTGTAAACACAGAAACCAGAATTATGGGTTTACAAGTGATTGTGGTAAGCGTGCATCAAAGGGTCTGAGCCAGAGGTGGTGGAACTGAGTTCCACCAAGTTCCCCCTGAAAAAAAGCCCTGGTTGTGTTAGTTAGCCACAGATCACTTTCTGGGTTCAGAGCAGTGGCGCAACCTCTGATGTGACCCCGTCTGAAGATTCATTAAAATAAACCCTTGACTACCCAAAGAAGTGGGGGAGACAAAGGTAAGTCACTGAGATTTTAAACGTGCTACCAATAAATCACACAAAAAGCAAAATATCATTCTTTTATTATCTCCATATTTAAAATTAACCAATAAAAACAATGATCTTCATTATCACGTAAATTGTGTGGTATCTGGCTCTGTCCCCATATTTCCGGCACATCAATGCTGCCTCTGCTGTGGGAAGCCAACACTATTGGTTTGTGGAACTATTGCAAAACATTGAAGATTGGACTTTATAGGCACAACAGAACCAATATTTAAAATTCATTATCTTTATTTAAACATGATTAAAAAGAAACAATAATTGCTTAAAATCATGCCAATGATTACAATTCTGTGGAGTAAATTAAATACCACTAATTATACATCAACAATAGCATTAAATAAGGATAAATACAGTCCATCCTTAGATATGATTCCACGAAGCTTGATGTATTCTGATTGTGTCATAATGTAGCTTAGCTCAACATGTAGCGTGCCTGTCAAGCTAAGCTTGACAGGTAAGAATACACCAAGCTTTGTGAAATCATATCTAACGGTATAGGATGGACTGTTTTTATCCTTATTTAATGCTATTATTGATGTTTAATTAGTGGTGTTTAACTAACTCTACAGACATTAATCCTTAGCGTGATTTTAAGCAATATTTTGTTTCTTTTTACTCATGTTTATTTAAAGATAATGGGCCAGATTCAGGTAGATGAGAGTATCTTTCCTCTGGAGTAACGCTTCTCATTTACGTTACTCTGAAGACCCTTTCAGCGCAATTCCTGTAATTCACATAGCAGTTGCGCGTAAACTTGCGCCAGAGTAACGATAATGCGCTGGCGTAACCCGACGCAAGTGGAAGTGGGTGTGATCATATGTAAATGATGGGCGGAGCCCGGCGCAGAGGCTTACGTTCAGCGCATCATCCACGGAGCATGCGCAGTGAGTGCGGCTCCACTCGCCCCCTTGTGCGCATGCTCACAACTTCCGTCGGCACCACTTCCTGGGAAACGTCAGCGCAATGCGTTCCGCTGGGCGCTTAAAAGCGCTGGCGGAAACGCCATTCCGGCGCAAAAGTAGTTCCGTTTCCCCCCACCCCAGGGAAGATACTTTTGCTCTGTAATGGCTGCTCCCGCTACCCCCAGAGAGAGGAGGAACCTCAATTTTAATACCCAGGAGGTCTCTGTCATTATCTCGGCTATGGAGACGGAGAATGAATTTCTCCATGGCAAAAAAAGCCGCAAGACCAGCCGGGAGAGGAAGCAGGGCATCCTGGAGTTGATTGCTGCCAGGGTCAATGTCCTGGGGTATTCCACCCGGACTGCTGGGGACATACAAAAGAAAATCAATGACCTGCGGCGCAAGGTGAGGGACAAGGTGGCCTCCATCAGGAGGTATGAGAGGGGCACAGGTGGTGGTCCCCCATGTCCTGTCACCCTGACCGCAGAGGAGGAGGTGGTTGCTCGCTGCCTGGAGAGGGAGCAGGTGGAGGGGGTCGCAGGCTATGACTCCGTGGAGGAAGGCACAAGGACAGGTAAGTGTTTTTTAATCCCCTATTTGATGTTTTGCATTTGGGGGGGGGGGGGTACATGTGCCAAGTGTGTGGGACCACCAACATGTGTCTGCTTTGTGTCATCCACAGATGACGGAGCTGGGCCATCATCTGTCAGCCTGCATTCCACCCCATCCCCCCCACGCCATCGTGTGCCTGAGCCACTGGGTGGTGAAGAGGTTGTGGAGGAGGAGAGTGGCCACACCACACCTGCCGAGGTGGTTGTGGAAGATCCTGCTGTGGCAGAGCAGGACTTTTCTTTGGTGTTGTCTGTCTCCTCCCCTTCTCCTGGCCCGTCTGTCGTCCCCTCCCCCATCCTTGGAAGCCCCTCAAGGGCGACTCCTTCCACCCGAGGACCTCCATCTTCTGGCCCCAGGAAGGCGACCCAGAAGACCAGGGGGGTGTCTGATGGTGTCCAGGACCAGTTGGCGAGGGATCACGCCAGACAGACAGAACAAATGGGGGCCATAGCGGACCACTTGCAGAAAGTGTCGGACAGCCTGGGCTCCGTTGCCAACCTCAGCAACGCAGTGCAGGATGTGAGCTCTAATTGCGCTGCAGTGGTCACCACTTTGGGGGAGGTGCAGGGGGATATCCAGCACCTCACTGCAGCCGTCCAGGCCAACACTGCTGCCATCCATGGTAACAGTGCTGCCATCCGGGAGCAGGGGAGGCTGAGTCGGCGGGCCCAGCATTACCAGATGACCCGTCAGCTCCGGATGCAGGCCCAGACCAACAGTTATCTTGGACGGATAGCCAGGGCCTTGGAGGGCACGCAGGCCACACCTGCCAGGAGTGGCCCACCTGGGGATCAGCCACCTCCAGATGCCCCCCCACCCCCACCCACTCCATCCAGGCAGCTGCGGAGCCAGAGAGGGGCCCCCAGAAGAAGCCCCCGGCATCCCCGATGAGGCCTTTTTTTTGTGGCTGGTTTTATATTATTATTTTTCACATACTCAGGTCATGAGTTTATTTTTTTTTTTTCTCAGGTTATGAGATTATTTTTCTTTTATTGATCAGGATATGATCTTTCTAATTTATTTTTGTACTGCACACGGTCAGGAGTGCAGGGGACAGTGTGAATGGTGTGTGAATGTGAGAGGGTGGCACTCCTGAAAGTAAGGGGTGTCACCCTCGGCCGTGGTGGTGAAGTGAACCCCACGGCTGAATGAATGATGTGTGAAAGGTGTGTGAATGGACAGTGACATCATTGGGGCCTTGACGCTGGCGTTACTGCTCCCAACTCCTACATGCTGGACTTGGGCTAATCCAATGCGATGTGCATGTGGTGTGTGTGATCTAGGGACATCAGTGGTGTACACGCGTGCATTGTCTGTGTTATTAATGTTTTGGTTTAGTGTCCAAAGATGCCTACGGCGAGGACCCTCCTGACTGCTCTTCCATCAGCAGACTGGGTGTCCTCTGGCAGGGGGGGGCTGTGTGGGTCGGGGGTCAGGTCATCACGTATGTCAATATGCAGGCCTTTTTTCATAGCAAAGTTATGTAGTATGCAACATGCACCGATGATCTGACACACAAAGGTAGGGGAATACAATAGGGCCCCCCCGGACTTATCCAGGCAGCGGAAACGGGACTTCAGGAGCCCAAATGTTTGCTCCACCACTGCACAGGTTTTGATGTGTGCTTCATTGTATTTTCTCTCTCCTCTGGTTTGGGGGTTCCGGAAAGGAGTCATTAGATGGGGTCCCAGTGCATATGCAGAGTCACCTGTAAGGGAAAAGACAGGAGAATGTTAGTCATGCATGTGCGATTTCTGTTGTGCATGACGGGAGGGGATAGTCATGCCTGACTCCCATGTCACTCACCAACCAGCCAGCTGTCCCCATACATGTTCTGGTTAAATTCTGCTGGGATGGGACTCTGACGGTATATGAAACTGTCATGGCTGGACCCGGGGTGTTTGGCACGGACGTGCCATATGAGGCGTTGGGCATCGGCTATCACCTGTACGTTGATGGAATGCCAATGCTTCCGATTGCGGTATATGTGCTCTGTGGCACTGGGGGGCTGTAGGGCCACATGTGTGCAATCAATGGCCCCCACAGTGCGTGGGAATCTGGCAATGTTGTAGAAATCTGTCATTGCCTTCTGCCGCAGCTCCTCAGTGGTGGGTCTGATGAACTGGTTGGACATGCGTCTGAGGATTGCAGGGACAACCTGGTGCACACATCTGCTCATGGAGGACTGTGACATCCCAGCCACCACTCCACTTGTACGCTGGAATGATCCACTGGCAAGGAAATGAAGTGTTGCCAGTACCTTGACCAGTGGCTGCACTGCTTGTGATCGGTGTGTTGGGCTGGTGATGTCATCCTGCAGGGTTGTGGTTAGTTCAAGTATTGCATCAGGGCTGAATCTGAATAGGCGATACACCTCCTCATCCCCCATGCCAAAGAGGCTCATGCGCGTGCGGTATATCCTCTCACGTGCCCGCCTTCTTGGTTCCAGGGGACCCATCAGTAGTTCTAGGACCACGAGTGCCCCTGGCATGTTGGCACACAGAGGTGTTGTCCTTGCAAGTGGGGGTGCTCAGCTAGCTCCTATCGTCGGTAACGCTGCTGTAGCTGCTCTCCTGCTGACCTGTGACCGTCTGGAGTAAAGATAAAGCAGCCTTTTGTAGAAATAACTTTGCGCCGGACGGATCAGATACGCGCGGCGCATGTAGCCAGCGTATGGTGCTAATCCGTTCGTGAATTGTGAAATATCCCTCATTTGCATATTTGCAGGGGAAATCAATGGGCGCGACTGATGCGCCCAGCGAAAATAAGCGCTGACGATACTCTGGCGTCGGAACGTTCCGCCGGTCGCAAATGACCCGTTATTGGGCGCATCTAGTTTGGTGGGTACGGGCACATAGAAACGACGGCGCATCATCACAGTTACGCGGCGCATATCCAAATACTCCAGCGCAAGTGTTCGTGAATCTGGCCCAATATTGGTTACTGTTGTGCCTATAAATTCCAATATTCAATGTTCCTCAGTTAAAGGGGTTGTAAAGGAATTTCCCCCCCCTAAATTGCTTCCTTTACCTTAGTGCAGTCCTCCTTCACTTACCTCATCCTTCAATTTTGGTTTTAAATGTCCTTATTACTTCTGAGAAATCCTCACTTCCTGTTCTTCTGTCTGTAACTCACCACCGTAAAGCAAGGCTTTCTTCCTGGTGTGGAGAAAGCCTCTTGAGGGGGGAGGGGGCGAGCAGGCAAGTCAGGACACTCTCTGCTTTGCAGATAGAGAAATGAGCTGTGTGTTAGTGGGCTTCCTTACACTTCTGCTCGCCCCCTCCCCCCCTCAAGAGGCTTTCTCCACACCAGGAAGAAAGCCTTGCATTACGGTGGTGAGTTACAGACAGAAGAACAGGAAGTGAGCATTTCTCAGAAGAAAAAAGGACATTTAAAAGCAAAATGGAAGGATGAGGTAAGTGAAGGAGGACTAAGTTCCTTTACAGCCCCTTTAATCAGGACGTGGCACATTTCTACCTTGGTATCCACAGTACTCATCCTGTGGTGACACTAAATAACTCAATTTTAAAACTATTGGTTTGTGGTTCTTCCATTTGGTTAGTCCCCCAAGTATTCACCAAGGTACAAGCCTCCTTGCTAGCCTTTATATGCTTTCAGGGTATTCCCATTGTAGGATACCTGGATTACCTTCTGTTGAGAGATCAATCAGATCAAAACTTGACAGACAATGTAATGCAAACAGTCACAACCTTAAAAAGTTCTGTTGGATCCTAAACCACCAAAAGTCAGCACTGGAATTAACTCATCACTTTGATTCTCTACTTATTATCTTAGACACAGCTCAGACCAGAATATTTCACCCTCTGTCCGGAAAATCAAGTTCATACCCAAGCCCAAGGAATCATGCATGGAGTCAGGGTTGTGTGCGCATCTGCGTGTTTGCATGTGCGTGAGCATAGCGTGCATGTTTAAATTGACCTTGACACCCAGTGGCCTATTTAAAACACTACAAGGTTCTGCTTGCTTCTGTAGTCAACCTGGTTTGCCTCCTCAATTCGATTGATCTTGATCCCTCCTTTACCTGACCTCTGGATTTTTAGTTGACTCTGTATATTGCTTATCATTTCCGCACTGCTTCCTGCCTGTGTGAAATTAAAGCCAGTTTGGCTCCCTTTTATGTTCTTTTCTTCTGTATCTGCTTCTCTGCTACCTGATTGTTGCCAGCTTCTGCACTCCTGACCATGATTCTGTTCTCTGTATTCGCAAGTGCCTTTGATATCATCCAACATGAGTTACTTCCTCACTGCATGATCAAGATCTGCAGCACTAATGCTGCTTGCGGCTCAAGCTTCACTGAATGATCCAGACGCTCTTCTGGCAAGGACTTACCTCAGACGCCCATGCAATACTGTGTCTTGTCAAACCCTGTCACCAATCTCAGGGAAAGAACAGGACCAGAGGTGTAAGGCGGCGTACACACGATCGGACATATCCGATGAAAACGGTCCGCGGACCATTTCCATCGGATATGTCCGATCGAGAGTTTGATCCGATGGCGTGTACACACCATCGGATCAAATTCCCCGCCGCCGGACGGCGCGGTGACGCGGCGGTGACGTTGACGCCGCCGCGTCACCGCCGCGTCACCGCCACGTCACCGCACCAGGAAGTAAAACACTTCCGCGCATGCGCCGAATCCATTCGGCAGCGGCGCGGCGGCGGTGGGGGCCGACATGTCTGCTGGTAAGTGTACTAACCAGCAGACATGTCGGGCGGACAGATTCCCACCGGATAGATTTCAAAGCTTGCTTTGAAATCTGTCGGGTGGAGAAATCTGTCCGCTAGCCCAGCGGACATATCCCCTCGTGTGTACGCCGCCTAAGGGAGAGCACACTTATCAGATTGGCCTCTATCAGGTACATGACACCCCCAGGAGAAACTTGTGATTCTCTATTCCGAGATATGAACCCTACAGTCTATGAACAGTCTGACTGTGATTCTGCATGAGGATTTGCAGTTAACCTCCTGAGACCCATGATAAGTGCTTAAGGGTCCCCACTCAGGCTATTAAGGTCTGATGAGTTGGATTCCACTGGCTGGTTAGGGTACAGGCTGAGGACAGGTCCTTCCAGGCATGCTGCAGAAATAGGAAGAGATAACCGGACGCCGCACACCTCAAACCCAGCCCAAGTGGTTAGCAAGTGAAAGCAACCTCAGCTTGATTCATCAAGATCACGTCCCCAACATGTTTCGCCCCAGGGCTTAATCATGGAGATGAGGGTCTGCCTCCTTCTGACCTGCATTTGACCTGTTTCAATCAGGCTTCACTTTCTCATAGACTAGTATGGGAATGCAAAATATGCCTGATGCAAAATAAAAATCCAGTAACATGGACACTAATCAATGCAGGTATGTGTTCATTAAAATAAAGTCTGACTTAGCATTACCCTACTGTAATCCCCAAAAACACCCCTCTGGGCGACTAGGGGCGTGTGGAGCAGCAAATGAGCGATAGAGAGCAGAGTGATAAAGCATCAATCTACTGCTTTTTCTGTTGAATTACATATTAAAGCAGAGTTTTTTTTTTTTAATTCAATTCTTTTCCCCATTGCAGATAAATACTCAAGGTTTTGGTTTTTAAAATCATCGGCTGTACATTTTCTTTAGAAAGAACAACTTATATAAATAGCGTAAGGCAGTTTCCATTTTGCTTGTGGGCATGTGAAGCCCACAAGCACTCATTTGGATGTGGTGATATGTGTTATCTCTGGGTGGTGCCATGAACTTCCGAAGTTGCCGTCACAACGTGCGGCGTCATCGAAAGTCCCCACCCCGTTGTGATGGCAACCACAATGTGTGTTCCCCTTGTCTCAATGAGAAAATACACTTAGCTCCCATGAGACAGTGCGGCGCCGGGGAAAGCAGGGTGCACGCCTACTCCCGCGGAAGCAAGAGGCAGGAAATAGCAATTAAAACAAAAATAACTAGGTATTTAAACAGCAATATTTTTTTTTAATGCAGCGTTAGAAGATGTATGCTATTTCCAGAAGGCTATAAGATATACTTGTAATTTTGGGTGAACCTCCGCTTTAAGAGCTGGAAGGTTACCACGATGTGAGACAGGCTTCTGTTGAATAAAGAGCTGTACAAACGGGCCAAAAATCTGCCAGTTCCTGCTAAACTAACCGTTTTTGGCCCATGTGTACCCAGCATAAGTCCCAGGACTGGATAGACAAAAACACAAATACTTTGACAAGTAAAACAGTTCACACACATGTATTTCAACTGTTTATTTAGATGTTTGCCCAGTGTTTATCTGTAATAGGATTATGCAAAAAGGTTGCATGATAAGAAAATAATATAAGAACGCTTCTTACCCTGTTTGTCCATGTAGATGGGGGCACCTCCTAAAGAAGCCACAGAGTCCACAAGGAGCAGGCATTTATACCTGAGACCAGAGAACAGTCAGAGGTCAGACCCCGCTAAACAATCATACATTTGTATTTATTCTAAGGTCATGTGTGGATGAATGTGTGGATTGGGGAATCGGCTAAAAAAACGAAGATGTATGTCCTGCTTTAGGTTCATTGATTTTAGACTGTTTTCATTCTCAATGTAGTCCCATCATTGATGATACTGCTGTGCCATTTATTTCCTATGGATCACAGGAGTGCAGTTAGTTCTGCACTCTTGTGACCTATTTTCAGCAGACAGCAGGCTGAAGCCCACTGTCGGCTGATGTCACAGAACCGGCTCAGCCTCCCAATAAGACGATGAGAGCCTTAGTCGGGCGCTCCCTCCCTCTCCACAGCCCAGCGCTCCAGTCAGCAAGGGGGGCAGAGCAGAGAGCGCTGACTGACAGTCACCAGCTCTCTGTTTGCGGATCTGTGAGAACCAAGCGATCGGCAGTGTTAGATCGCTCGGTTCTTAGTATTAAAACTGGCAGGGGACAGATGCTACATCGGACCGATGTTGCATCCACCTAGGTAAGTATGATTGTGAAAAAAAACATCCCATATTTCTTTTTCAAATTCAAAATTTAAATTGCATGATTAAATAATCGACTTTTGTCAAAGTGAGAATTTGTGGCCGGGCCATATACTGCTCAAATTTCAGACAAGCCAGCAGGAATTGAGCAAAATTTGAGCAGTAGATGGCCAGTGTACAGACATAAACTGATGTGGATAAAAGCGAAAATATGCCTGTTTAGATCCGTCCATCCATAGACATACATTGTGGTTCATTCTGGATCTGTCTGAAAAACTGACTGACAGATGCAAATAAGGGCTGATAGTTTTGCCAGAGGTATAACTTTAAGGGCCAGTTCACACCAGACGTAGTTCCGTACAGTTTTGTGTGCATTTTTTCTGCACTAAAAATGCGTGCACAGTGTTTTCCATGTATCCCAATGGCTCTAGTTGGCTCTAGTTCACACCATGCAGTCAGTTTCCGGTGCAGAAACTGACTGGAAACAGACTGCATGGTGTGAACTAGAGCCATTGTAATACATGGAAAACACTGTGCATGCATTTTATTGCAGAAAAAAAGCACACGGAACTGAACGGAACTGCGTCTGGTGTGAACTGGCCCTAAAAGATGTAAAGACATCATGAGATGTTGTTTTCTGGTCAAAAACATGTATTTATTTTACAGAGATTCATGTGAGCTAATGATTTTGTTTTGAGACACCTGTGTTACATAGGCAAGACTTGGTAAAGAGATTAAAATATATACAATACTATAAGAATTCCCAAGGAATGTGAGAAGACGAGGAAGGAAAAGAAAGATAAAAATTGAGCAGAAACAATAAGAGGGGTATGTCTCAAAATCATAGTTCCCTACAACTCTAATCCCCTCAAAGAGTCCTAAAGCAGGACACTGTATTAATTTTAGATATGTGTGATGAATTCCTTGGTTAAATTTCTTGTGGGTTTCTCAAAAAAAAATTATAAAGTCCGCATCGCTATTCATACAGCATTAAATGCTTTCTTTTATGGATGTAGAAGCACATACCGGTGACATAGGTCTCCTAATCCATCTAAAGGCTGAACAACTCCACTGGATGATTCTCCATGAGTTATAAAGAGGAGAGATGGCTTATGCTCTGCTAGACCCTAGATGCAAAACAAAAAAGTCAATTGATATTTGTATGAAAATATTAATAAAAAAAATGTAAATAATCTCACAGCCATTCAAAAATAATCCAACAACTTGTCAGGCTTATTTATCAATGTAATAAAGAAAACACAGATCATTTGCAGTGTAGTCACCCATACTAACCAATACTGTTTCTTTTTGTTTTAGCCAGATAGGTGTAAACTCAGGGCTTTAGTTGCGTGGGAACGGTGTCCCTGCACTTTTTTCACAGCAGGAACGCAGTTTCCTTTGCAGGACTAGAGCAGCCTCGAGCAGCCGAGCCGCCCGAGCCGATTCTTCACTAAGTGGCGATGCCCAGCATTGCCGCATAGTAAAGGACTCGACTCGAGTTACTGTCAGGGGCAGGCGAACCTTAGTAATCCTTTATGTTACTAACCGCTTCCTGTATATGGGTTCATCAGTAGTGTGTGGGTATTGCGTCACGTCCTCGATGCCGCAATGTCTCCTGGGAGCTTTTGTCATTGTTGCCAGGAGACATTGCGGAGGCCTACCGCGAGATTTAGAAAGAACTTAAAGTTCTTTCTAAATCCTGTGATAATTCACGGCAGGCCTCTGCAATGACTCCTGGGAACAATTACAAAAGCTCCCAGGAGACATTACGGCATTGAGGAAGTGACGGAATACCCGCAAACTACCCGATGAATCCATATACAGGAAGCGGCCAGTAACATAAAGGATTACTAAGGTACAGTGCATCGGAAAAAAAAAAGTAATTATGCATATGAGCATATAATTATTATTTATTTCTTTTTGGTGGGGGAGTGGATCTTGGGTGGGAGTTCCCACACTTTTTTTCCCCAGCACTTGACCCCTGTGTAAACTGAACTTATGCCAGATACAATAAATCTATAATTTCTTAAAAAGTGCCAGTATTCATTTTGCTTAGTCTCCTATTATCCCCATAAACAGCAACATTAAGCCTGGGAGAGAGGGATATTTGTGTGAACCAGTCAGGGTGTGTTATATTACACAGTTATAAGCGTTAAACTACCTAAGCGCAGGAGAGAGCAGAATGGTGACCTTAGTATTATGTTGTTGTTTCCTTGTCAAATTTTTGGAGCGTGGGTCCAAGGGAGGGTCCTGAACCAGGTCGTATTTTTCATTCGCAGTGTAGTGTGAATTGAAAGATTCACTTCAATGTGGCGCAAATTAAAAAAAAGGGGAATATGACAGTGATGGAGTTGAGGCAAGAGCTTGGACTTCATATTTATTGCTGGAGGAGAACAATTCCAGAGTTAAGTGTGTCATACTTTGCAAGGACAGTATACCTACACATTATGGCAAGTAGTGGCCAACCAACCAACACCTCCCCCTCCTTTTAAGTTCACTTTCTGAAAATTATTACATGCATTGCTGCATGGCTACTTACCTTTTCTATTTCCTTAAGGGTGAAGCCTTCACCTGGTGCTTTTGACAGGAGACGAACATCAGCACCTAGGATGTAAAATAGATTGAAGGACTAAAACAATTTTTCCAGCATAACTATTTTTATAAAGACAGAGCTTCTTTCAGCAATACACTATAAACACTCCTTACTGCTTCTTACAAAACGAAGAAAGTGACTCTTTTTCGTGTTTCATTCTTGAAGGCACACGCAGCTTTTATTTTGCAGATATTGTTGAATGATTGATCTTTGAAGTGAATTGCCTACAATTCTATAGCTGGCCTAATCAGTTATGCCTAATATATATATAAAATCAATCAGTTCTCACTTTGGATTTTCTAATCTGATCCTTTTTTTTCTAATTTTTCTTCCATTCCCTAACATAACAATTTAGCATACACGACAAGATAACCAAGCAAAGCATAGGAAGTATAAAATGGCAATGATAGAGAAATAAAAGGGGATTTAATGCCAATCACTAAACTACCATATAAATGTTTATGTATTCATATTTCAAAGATAGTTCTGTCACATGTGCTTAGGGTTGCCACCTGGCCAGTATTTTACCAGCCTTGCTATAAAATTAGACTTATTGAAAATGTTATTAGAAGGAAAAATACCATAAGGCTGTTTTTTCCCCCCAGAAAAGTTGGCAACCCTACATGTGCCCCTGTAAACTACAATCAGCTGTGCTCACACTGTGCTTGGACATGGACCACCACTGCAACCATTTGGAATCTGGTCCAGTGCAATAATGTGAAGCTCAAGCAAGTGCATGTAGATTAGAAATGCCGGAAAGATTCTCAAGAGATCAGCAGCACTGACATGCACTAATTTAGGACATTGGGATTCAGTTACTAAAATTTGAGAGTGCAAAATCTGGTGCAGCTGTGTATGGTAGCCAATCAGCTTCTAACTTCAGCTTGTTCAATTAAGCTTTGGCAAATAATCCTGGAGGCTGATCGGCGTCTATGCACAGCTGCACCAGATTTTGCACTCTCCAATTTAGTAAATTAACCTCACTGTGCTTTGTAATCCAGTTAAAGTTTACGTCTACTTTTATGTCCCATACACACGATCAGAAAATCCAACAAGAAAAGACAGATGTGAGCTTTTAAACGGAAATTCTGACCGTGTGTAGGCTCCATCAGACTTTTGCTGTCAGAATTTCCCCCAACAAAAGAATGAGAGCTGGTTCTCAAATTTTCCGACTGAAAAAATTCAGAAAATCCGATCGTCTGTAGCAATTCCGACACGCAAAATTCCGACGCATGCTCGGAAACAATTCAACGCATGTTCGGAAGCATTGAACTTAATTTTCTCAGCTCGTCGTAGTGTTGTACGTCACCGCGTTCTTGACGGTCGAAAGTTCAGAGAACTTTTGTGTGACCGTGTGTATGCAAGCCAAGCTTAAGCAGAAATCCATTGGAAAAACCATCCAAGGTTTTTCCGATGGAAAATCCGATCGTGTGTAAGGGCATAAGAGTAGTAAATTATGGTGATCACAGGAGACTACAATTTGAATGCATTGAGTGCATGGAAAATATTTCCCTGGCCTTTTTGAACACCAGTGGTTGACATATCTGTCCATGTTTGAGATTTTGTGTTCACACTCTTCACTTTGTTATTGAGCCACTTACCCATTATGTTTTTAATCAGTATGTACAAAACCTTGCCAGTTGCCACTGATAACCTGATATGTTCTATACATTACAATATGTAAACTGTGTGTTTATATTGGATGCACATTTCTAAATTCTGGTATGCTATTCTCTGCATTTCCTCTCTTCCAGTTCTAACAAAAATAAGAGAATGATAATCTCCCAGATCACATTAATTCATTTGCCCTTCATGTGTATAGGCACTTTAACAAAACAGATGAGTGGAGATGAGTCAGAGAAAAACATGATCTACTCTCTCCTGGCCTGGCTCAGACATCCATCTCTCTAATGTAGCTGGCTGCACAGACGGATTATAGAGATCAATAATTCCTATGTGATTATACGTCTCTTTCTCTTTCACTGGTTCCAAAGAGAGAAAGACAAACAGAAAAAGCAAGCCTTCTTATTTGGTGCACTAATAATCCAGATTTGATTGTTTTAAACCTATAATGACATTTGAAAATAATCCGGGTGTGTAGGGGACACAGATGACTTTTGATATCTGGTTTAATTCCCAGCGCCTAGGGTGGTCATACAATGTCCACCCCAGAAAATTTATTCGGAACTTACACTATCTCCAAATGCTCGGCTGAAAAATCCAGATCAGTCACACAATATTTGGCATTACCTCTTAATTTTTGTTTGGCATAACTGTGTATTGCACAACTGAGAAAATGGACTAAATTGAGTGGGACGAGAACAAACTTCTCCTTGTAAATTACATCGAAAACAGAACAAAAGGTTCAAGTTACAAATTAAAGGTAAAATGCTGTGACCGAATATTCATTGGTTATTTAAACTTTAGATATTGTTAGCCCACTGTAGTAATGATTAATTTCTAGACTCTGGGTGAACCAAATTGTTAATGCTTGCCAGATGAAGTCCAGAGCAGAGTCCAAACCATCAAAACTGGGAACTGAGCAGGTGTAAATGTTGGAAAACAGCGATGAATGCCAATGATTAACCTGCCTACATGAGAACAAACTGCTCATTCTACTTATATAGTATATCCAATTGGCTCTGTAAGACGGTGCATGAGTTACACTTCAACACTGTCAGCTGGTTGATGTCTGTTGCTGTGGACTCTCAATTAAAAAGGAAACACTTGTGACTTCAAGTGGCTTAGCAGCTTCAATTAATGTTAATCAATATCAAAGAATAAACATGGCAGAGTATTAATCCTCATACCCCAATGCTTTAGGTCTCATGCACAATGGTCATTTTGGTAGAGGTAGAAGGCACAGCCATGCCATCCAGGCCTGCTGCTGCCAGTCTGCAAAACGCTATTAGAGTTTGAAAGCCGCTGTGGCTGGAAGAGGCTGAACAGTTCACCAAGTTCTACTAACATTTATGGCAGTATGTGCCCGAGGATAAATGCTGGAATACAAGAAATCTCTGTTCAGGGCCTTTATCCTGGATATATGCTGACGTAAATGTTTGTGGAACCCTCCTAGATTGGCACTAGGATTAGCTAGGCAGCACAGTGGCTAGCCCTTCCACCTAGCAGCACCACCGTCAACGGTTCAAATCCCAACCACAATACCATCCGGCTGGAGCATGCATGCTCTCCCCATTCCTGCATGGGTTTCCTTCAGATACCCTGGCCTCCTCCAACACTCAGTATATATATATATGTATGTGTGTGTTAATGTGTTAATGTGTTAATGATTTTAGATTGTAAGCTCTTTGAAGGTAGAATCTGATGTAAATGTGCTATAACTATATATATATATATATGAGCGCTGCCTAAATTGATGGTGCTGTATAATTACCTAAAATTCTCATTTACTCGTGGCGGACGGGGCTGGCCATTGAGAAGTGCAAACCCTCCGAGGTTTCCCCCAATGCCCCTATCTGGCTGAACCCTACCTTGAACCACTTTTATAAGCTTTTAGACCTCGTTGCGTGGTCAAGGCGCGGTATCAAACTGATCTCGCACATTGTCTCGCAAAATAAACTGATACCCTTTGAAGAGCTCTTGTCCACATTTAATTTACCCCCACACTATCTTTTTAGATACCACCAACTGTCACAGGCGTTCGCGGCACAGTTCCTGCTGTCATCCTGCATCGTGGCCCAGTCGGAGTTGGAGAGAACACTTGGATTTTGCTGTGAGACGAAGCCCGCTTCACATTTGTACTCATACCTGATCTTTGTCTCTCTCCCTCCCCTGGACGGGCTGCGATCCAGGTGGCAGGGTGACATTCCTACGTTAGACACAGATGACTGGGATGATGTATGGGACCTTCCCTTCCGCACCCTGGTCTCTATTCGAGACAGGCTGCTGCAATTTAAGATTGTCCATAGGGCATATTTCACCCCGCACAGGCTCCACAAGATGAACCCCGCACATTCTCAAGAGTGTTGGAGATGTAGCGCCTCCCCTGGCGACTTCTCTCACATTTTTTGGCAATGCCCCGCAGTGAAACAGTATTGGGAAGCGGTACTGGAAATGACCAACAAGATTGCGGCGGTTCAACTGCCCTTAGCAATGGAAATCTGTCTCCTGGGTATTATTGAACACATTGTTCCGACCTCCGCTAAACGCACATTGATAAGCCTGCTTCTTTTCTATGCACGTAAGAATATTGCCATGCACTGGAAGAAATCCACGCCCCCCTCCCTGGTGCAGTGGAGGCGTCTGGTGAACACCAGCCTTCCCCTGTATAGGGAAACGTATATTAATCGGGGCTGCCCACAGAAGTACGACAAAGTTTGGCGCGCTTGGCTGGCGGAGGCCGAAACTGCCGGCTGATAGTACAGTGTAAATGCTATGTCTGTCTAGTGGCTAGTGTCCTGTTATTGGTATATGCCGAGCTAGTGTGCCGGCACACTGAGGTTATGTCTTGTTTGTGTTTGGGTGCACCCCTGCCCCCCCCCCCATTCCTGCGCATCTGCCAATGGAGGCGCACTGTTGCAATTTACTGTACCATGAGTTCTTATCTCTACAATGTATGCATTTGAGCTGTGTTCTTATGTTTTTGTCTTGTGTATTTTTCTTTGTGTATTGTTTGGAAACCTTAATAAAAATAATTTGAAAAAAAAAAAAAAAAAAAATTCTCATTTACTAAGCTCTGGAGCAACTGCACAGCCTATTTGCTTTTAGTAAATCAATCCCCTAGACTAGAGACTAGGCAGTTGCTCCAGAGCTTAGTAAAGGAGCAGAAGCTCTGATGACTTCCATTATACAATCACGTGCAAAAAGGTACAGTTTTCTTTGGGAAAAATCTAAAGTGCCACATCAGGAATTTATTATTACAGACATGCAAAGTTACATTAAATCAAATGTATAGTGCTTTTATATTTTATTTCTTTATTATGGCCAGGTAAATCTGAAATATAACATATTACTATTTTACATACTGCTTTTGAGCAAACGGAGGATTCTTTTTGCCTCCTATTAACATTTCATGGCTCTTAGTGTGAATGTTTGATAAAAGAAGACTATTTTTTACGCAGCTTATGACTCATCTGCATTGGTTCATCCCTTATCCAATGACTCATTCCAAAGTTTCTAAAGCTGAAATCAAGGATAAACAAATGTGATTTAAATACAAGAGCCATGTGTGTTATTACTGGGTTCTTGGTGTCCTTTGTGTATTTCTTCTAGATGTGTCCAGTGATCCGAACAAAATAACTTCTTCACTCTGCCTCTGTTGTAAAGACCGGTCTCTGGTGCTTTCTCTCCTTGTGCAGGGTGATTGGTCGTGTATCTGCATTGTTGTAGTTTTCTAACTGCTACGTCCCACCCACGACTCTGTCCTCTCTTCACAGGCTATGTCCAGCACAGTGACAATGTAACCATATTTACATCATAATATCTAGGTATGCCTAGGTCTTTGGCAATCACAAAGTGGAATCCAATAAAAAAGCTGTCATCTTAGCTAGCCCATATTATTATAGGAATCCTTTGTCATTTAATAAGTGTTTAGTTAAAAACTACTTAAATAAAACTAACCCCAGACCAATATAGTTTTTCTTTAAGAACTAATGCCAGATGAAGAAGTTTGCATGGCAGGGACATAGCTGGCCACACTCAAGCAGGTCACTTCCATAACTACAGATGACAGGGACAAGTGGATTATTTAATGTATAGTCCCCATCAGGGCCGCCATCAGGGGGTACAGGCATTACACCTGTAAGGGGCCCGGGGGTCCCCAGGGGCCCATGGGAACCACCCTAAAAAAAAAAAAAAAAAAAAAAATTTTTTTTTTTTTTTTTTTAGGGGTCCGAAGGTCCCCAGGGGCCTGGAGGCCACTGAGGGCCCCAGATGGCAACATTTTTCTTTTCTTTTTTATTAAAGGGCCAATTTTTTTTCTTTTATTTTTTTAGAGGTCAACCCCCCTTTTTTTATAAAATAAATATATTTTTTATATATTTTTTTTTATTTCTTTTATTTTCATGTGGGCCCCATGTGTCAAACCCCCTTTTTTTATAATTGTTTTTTTTTTTTTTTTATAATTTTTTTTATTAAAGGACCCAGAGGTCCCCAGGGCCCTGGAAGGCAACCCCCTTGTTTTTTTTTTTTATATAAATGTTATATTTAAAAAAAATATATATATATTTTCTCTCTTTTTTCTTTTTATTTTATAAAGGGCACAGAGGTCCCCCGGATGGCTACCCCCCTTTTTTATATACATTTTTCTTTATTTCTTCTTTTTGTAAAGGGCCCCCCCGCTTCTCAATTCGCGGCAGCACCCCCCCACCCCCGGTACTCTGCTCCAGGGGGCCCATGCCTGAAGCTGTGTAAGGGGCCCCAAAATTCCTGATGGCGGTCCTGGTCCCCATATCTCCTAGCTTAACAAGATACAGTGAGGTAGACTTAGCTATTTTTATGTTTTTGAACACAATACAACACAGATATTGCACCTGGAGGAAACTATGCCAGTGGCTAAATTGTTTTACATTTCTCAAAGTAGAGTTTTACTTTAAGCCATCATTCACACCACATTTTTCTGCTTGTTTTTCCTACACTTGGCTACACCTTACTATGCCTGACTACGCAGAATCCCATTCTTTTTAATTGTGCTTGTTCACCCTTGTATGCTAAGTAGCCCTACACTCAAAAATGTACACAAGCTTTTTTGAGTGTATTTAAGCACGTTTGATCCCATAGACTTCAATGGGAATGCCTGTAAGCATGCATTGCTCTTCTACTCCTGAAGCTCTATACACGTGCAAAAACACCTGTAATATGCCTGAAATACTCCAGTAAAATACTTGGAAGAAAAAAAGTTTCAGTATCACTAGGAATTTGTTCTGCTTATATTTCATACATAAAACAAACAAAAAAAAAGTCTGAGGCCCTAATCACCCTGTGACCCAATTATTAGTGATGCTTATGTCAATGCATAGCTGTATCCGTCAGCCACTGGATGACTTGTGGGCAAAGAACAGTCCTGAACTTCAAGCACTACTTTAATTATTACATTTTATAGACAGCCAGATTAAAAGCTCAGAGTATATCAAACCCAATTTTGTCACATGGTTAAAATGATGGAATAAGCACCACTGGAGTCTGAATATTCAGTACTGGATTACACTAATGCCCCGTACACACGATCCGAAAATCAGACAAAAAATAACGCTTTCGACATGATCGTACGATAGTTGGATCGTTAGTACAGAGCTTTCGAGAGATGATCATGGTAATTCAGCCGATATTATTTTATCAGACAAGCACAAAAAAACATTACAACACATGACATCACTTCCGATTTTTTTTCTGTTGTATGAGAATTTTTGTGACTTTAGTAACCTTTTCAATTTCTACTTGCGACTATAAAGCTAAAAAAGTCAGACAATCGGTCGTCCGATTTTCGGATCGTGTGTACGGGGCATTAGGGGCTTCACACTTATGCTGCATTTGGTGCAATGTGACCTGTTCCTATCTCTGTACATGGATATTTGTCTGTACCATAGCGCAGTATGAAAATACCAATTTTGCTAAATTTAAAGTGTCACTAAAGACAATTTTTTTTAGTTTTGGATAGAGTAGAGAGGGGTTAGAACTCTCGTCATGTTTTTATTGCTGTCTGTGCCCCCTGTTATGGAGATTCACCCAAACTATTTGTTCTCTTTACTGTTATCAAAAGTGAAAGTAAAAGAAAATCCCAAATTTTGCATTGACATCAGAACAGGAATAAAGGGGAAATCTTCCAATGGGACACTAGTTCTGGTGACCCTGGTGACACCCCGGGATTCTCTCACTTTGGGGGGATTTCTTCTCACTTCCTGCTTTGACTAAGGAGTAGGAAGTGAAGGGAAATCTCTGCAATGGGAAACAATAGGAAACAAAAATTGATGGGTAAAAACCCTACCTCATTCTATCTAAAGTGAAAAGAAACTGTTTTACTTACCTATTCTGTGAGCAATATCTGCAGCTCTCTCGCCCCAAATACCTTTGGTAGCAACAAGCACTACTTCCCCTTTTTCCACCACGTTAAAGATGGCTGTCTCCATAGCGCAATGGCCTGATCCACTCACAGCCAAGGTCAGTTTGTTCTGTGTCTGAAAGGCATACTGTATTCCCAGCTTAATGTCATCCATTATCTGCAAAGTACAATACAAGGTGTTTGTAAAGTACAGAACCACTAAATCCAGGCAAACATTTGAAGTACTTTACCAGAGGTATCTTTTGCTTATCACTAGGCACTTTTGAATGCAAAGTCCAAAAATCTGCATTAAAGTTTAATGACAAGTGATCTAAAGTTCCAGCTGGCGTATCCTTTATTTCTCCATTAAAATGTACAGTATGGCATAATTTCCTAGTTATAGACTAAAGGGTATGCATTTTAAGATATTACAACAGGCATGAAAGAGCTGGATGGCTTCCTCTATTGCCCTTAGCACCCCTTCACATTGGTGCGATTTGACATGTGACTTGTCTTGTCAAATCGCAGCCTATTGCCCACAATGGCACCCTCCCAATCAGTGCGACGTCGACTTTGTGACGCCACACCGCTTTTCAAAAGTAGTTCCTGCACTACTTTTGACGACTTTGGGGGCAATTTTAATAGACATCTGTGCACGAACCCTCACAGGTGTCTTTCAAAACGCCCCTCAACTTGCACTAAAAAGCGGGTTTGAAATTCAACTAAACCTGTGCGATTTCCAACCCGCATTCACTGTGAACGCACCCCAAAGTCAATGAGGGCAACTGAAATCAGAGGGCATCATTTATGTCCAATATGGCACACTTACTTCAAGATAGGCCCTGCAGACCGGTCCCCAAAATCTACCACATGTCACTCTATATATTAAAGTCATTACATAACTCACTCAGCCTTTCTTAATTTTTTAACATGATGGAACCCTTGAAATAAATGTTCATGCTCAGGGAACCCTTGCTAATAATTACTATATCTACAGCTATCTGTAGGTTAGGGGAATGGTTACTAGGAATATTTGTCTTTATATTTGAGGTCATTGAAAGGAATCCCCTACAGATAGCTAAAAGGATCATTGTTGTCAATGGTTACTCATTTGAGAGGCAGAAGTTGCTCCTTGCTAAAGGAATCTTTGGGTTCCTCAAAACCCTGGATGAGAAAGGCTGCACTAAACCAATATATTTTTGGGATTCTAGCAGTTAGACCTTTGCATCTGATAGAGTCCTCTTACCTATCATGACCAATACAAGGGAGTATAACTCTCTCATTTAACTCTCATTTAACTAATAATGTTAAGCTACATTCATATCACAGTCTAGCTGTGTCCAGGGTTGGCTGCTGGCAAGAATAAGTAGATTCTTGATTGATACGCTGTACAAACCAATGGCTGGTGCTGCCACTATTTGCATGTACCTGCTCATCTGAGCAGGTACATGCGAATAGAGCCTGCCACTGACCCTGGACCCAGTTTGCATACAGGGTCAGTGTTTCTGCTGTGCTTTGGCCACACACAAACTGACCTCAACTAGTGTTGCTATGTCCAAAAGCATTTAGTTGCCTCTGAAGCAAACTATCCACAGCTAAACCGTTGTGTGAATGTATCCTTATGGTATGGAGAATTCAGCTATGAGCGTGAGACTCCTTGACTGGAAAATCTTCAGTGGTAATCTTTGACACCAGTGTTAATTTAATATTAGGAGTGACATCATTGTAAATTGTGACCATCAATTCAGCCTAACAGTCAATTCAGGGTGAATTTTATTTGTTATTTTGTTCTTATCAAGGATATTACTCAGAATGTGTTTCAAATATTAGCAATTAGCATTGTATTCTCCAAATCCACTAAAAAACAGATCGATACATATAAAATAATGTCACTACTTGTTTATAGGCAGAGGTGGCAATTGTACTGTACGGTCTCTCAATCAAAAGGTTATAAAAAAAGGTATTGAGACGTATTTGATCGGTGTGAAATCTTGTTACTCTCCTTGAAAACCTGTGTGTCCTCTTCATCTGCTGTTAAATTGCTCACCAATGTCCAGATGTGTATAGAACAATAGAAAATACGTAACATATACTCTAAATGCCCTTCGTAAATGAGCTCCCATGCTGCTTCTTTTTCCCCTGCTGCTGTAGACCCTGGCCTATGACTACTGTATAGTAAATAGAGCTCTGGATGCCATCTCTATGAATATTACATTAGGCCATCTGTACTCACACTACTAAGATCCATTTTTATAAATCTGTTATTTTTCAGAATCTTTTTCGCAGCTGGTGAGTTGATGAAATAAACAAGAGTTTAAAAAAACACGCAATAATGTTTGCATTTTTGATAAATGTTTCACGGTGTTCAGACATGTTTGTGTACCTTTTTGGGTCTTGTCTGCAAAGAATGTTCAGACAGCCAAATTGGCAAATGTTTGTTATGGGGCGACACTGCTACGGTAAACATTTGAATTAGACCGTTTGTTATAATTGTTAAGTAATGGTTGCAAGACAATATAATAACAGCTTTTTGTACTCAGCTATTCTCCGACAGCCCAGAATCTTCCCACCATTCTTTGGCCATTTGCATAGTTATTTTCTAGAAGTTCCTTGGCTGTGCAGTGGCCAGTATTTTATTTTTTTTGTTTGCCTGTCTTGCCTGCCTTGCCAAATGAAAGCTATCTGTGAAATTATTTACTTTTGTCATGCATGGATACATACAGTCATACATTGTTTTATACTGTACAGTTTGTGTGTTTAAGCAATAGTATAACATATTACTACATGTACAATTGTAACGCTTAACTACAAAATTGTATCTACAAAAATTACCTAATATATACTTCCAATTATCACTTGCATACATTACATAATTAGTGGTTATTAAGTGGTAATTAATTGCAAATTATTTAAACTAATAACCACTTACATAATTACTTGCATACAAGTAAATTCCCAATAAAGGTTGGGAATTTTGGAAGGTTTTTGGAAAGAATTGTAAATTAGATGAACATGGGAACCAAGCTTTGTTATCATATTCAGATTATTTGCAAAATTATATTAAATAACAGCACTGCCAGCATTGCCTTATAGCTTCCAGTTGGATAGGTCTAGTATTCAGAAGAAAATTAAATTACCTTGAAATACTTTACCTTTATGATAATTGTTACCATGCTTTTGCCATGTATTTATGGTGTGCTTTCTATGCATTTAGAGCTGACCTGGGGGGGGGGGGGGGGGATATTCTTACAATGGAGGAATTCATTTTAAAAGCTGTATATGAGATATGTAGGGGAAAGTATCATGCATTTTGAGTATGCATTTAAGCCTAGTTCTCCCCTATAACGTTAGATCTTCATGCACTCATATTAACTTGTATAGATATATAAAAGCAAAGTGCAATCTGATCTCAGGCTAATATGGTTGGAATGGGGAAGAAACCGAATCTCTGTCAGGTTTTAAATTATACCTGTTTGGTTGTTTTCACAGGAAGTGAGGTGAAATCTTGCCAGCGGGCACACAAAAAAAGTCAAATTCCGACAAGAAAACCCGACAAGAATGTTGGCTCAAACTTGTGTTGCATATACACGGTCACACAAATCTTGTCGGAAATTCCGACCGTCAAGAGCGCAGTGACATATAAGTTGTACGTCGAGCCGAGATCAATGAAGTTCAATAGGCAGTTCGGCTCTTCTGCTTGATTCTGAGCATGCATGTTTTTTTGCGCGTCAAAATTGCATACAGATGAGCAGATTTTCAGATAGGAACTTTTTCCGTCGGAAAAATAGAGAACCTGCTTTCAATCTTTTGTTGGCGGAAATTCTGACAGCAAAAGTCCGATGGAGCATACACATGGTTGGAATTTCCATCCAAAAGCTCACATCGGACTTTTCTTTTTGGAATTTCTAAACGTGTGTACGTGGCAAAACACAATGTAATGTAATGTAATGTAATGTAATTACACTTATGCGTGTACATTTTGAAACAAACAGCTGCATACAATAGGTGTAGATGTACAATAATCCCACAAAATAAATAAAAAGGAATTACAGCATTCTAGCCAAAGTCAAGACCACACAAAGGTTCTAATCCTTCCCAACTGCTATTTGCTTCCCCATTGGGGAGATATTTCTCCATTCCTTTCTGTGTGATGCTTTGTTCTGTCTGTCAATACATAAACACACACCAAAAAAACTCACACATAAAACAGTAAAAGGTGAACTTGTGCTTTTAACCACTTAAGGACCCTGCACTGTATATATACGTCCTATTTTTAAAGATGGATATCTCGGTAACGGCAGCAGCTGCTGCCACAACCGAGATATCCATCTCTTCAGTGCAGGGTCCTGTGTACAATAACGGCGGTCTCCGCGGCGGATTCGCCACAAGATCGCCGTTATCGGTGACCAGAGAGGTGCCCCCCCCCCCTCCCGCCGCTTTCCCGTGCTCTCCGCCGCTTACCGTTGCCGTCGGTAGTGGCGGAGGCAATCGGGTCTGTGCGGCTCCCCTGCTGGGATACGAGTGAGAGAAAAATCGCCCCCACCCGTCCGCCATAGCAGCGCTGGGCGGAAGTGACGTCAAAACGTCATTTCCGCCCAGCGTCTTAAAGAGACATTTTCTTTTTCAGGCTATTTAAAAAATGACATTTTCCTTTTTTTTTTTTTTTCTTTTTAAGCCTAAATATGAGATGTGAGGTCTTTTTGACCCCAGATCTCATATTTAAGAGGACCTGTCATGCTTTTTTCTATTACAAGGGATGTTTACATTTCTTGTAATAGGAATAAAAGTGATCAATTATTATATATTTTTTTTCAGTGTAAAAAATGTTAAAATAAATACAAATAAATAGGAAAACAAAAAATAATTTTTTTAAAGCGCCCCGTCCCGACGAGCTCGCACACAGAAGCGAACGCATACGCGAGTAGCGCCCGCATATGAAAACGGTGTTCAAACCACACAAGTGAGGTATCGCCGCGATCGTTAGAGCGAGAGCAATAATTCTAGCCCTAGACCTCCTCTGTATCTCAAAAAATGCAACCTATAGAATTTTTTAAACGTCGCCTATCGAGATTTTTAAGGGTAAAAGTTTGACGCCATGCTACGAGCGGGCGAAATTTCTAAGCGTGACATGTTGGGTGTCATTTTACTCAGCGTAACATTATCTTTCACAATATATAAAAAAATTGGACCAAATTTATTGTTGTCTTATTTTTTAATTCAAAAAAGTGTATTTTTTCCAAAAAAAGTGCGCTTGTAAGACCGCTGCGCAAATATGGTGTGACAAAAAGTATTGCAATGACCACTATTTTATTCTCTAGGGTGTTAGAAAAAAAATATATAATGTTTGGGGGTTTTAAGTAATTTTCTAGCAGAAAAAACTGTTTTAGTCTCGCAAACACCAAAACTGAAAAACACCAAAGGTCTTTAAGTGGTTAAGGTTGGTACTGGAGAATATTCTGCTAGATGTAAAAGCCCCATCCAGCTACTGGTGTCTACCAATATAGCCCCAGCAAAAGCATGTACAAGTCATTCATACCATCTACCTAAGCTCCAAACCAACATCATCATATTTTAGATGTTTTTTCCTTACCTGAAACACCTCAGGATCTAGTGGATTGAGCACTGGTAATGTTCCTGCTGCCTGGACACGAGGACACAAATTGGCAGGGCCAGGCCCAAGCAAAAGCTTTTGAGGAACATGTATAGGAAGTAGTAGGGATTCAGGGACTCTTACAGACAGCAGGGAAGACATCCTTCTATGCTATTCAGTTTCTGGTGAGCATAGGTAACAAAGATTCGCTGCCCGTTATATAGCGTCTTAATTAACAAGAGCTGCCAAGTGACCCTTATCCTCCCATTACACCTAAGATTGCATCTTACATAAGGACTCAGCACTGCAAGCACGTGAGTGCTTCCTTCACATCTCCAGGAATGATACTGTGACCTGGCATGACATCTATGGAGAGGCTTATTATGTATCATCTGACACAGGGGCCCGAGGGCCCCATGCCACTAGGGGGCCCCATCAGGGTTGCCAGCCTCAGTAAAACCAGGAAAAGTATGTAAAAATATGTGTTTTTTTACATCTGTCCCTGAAATATCCCCATCGACACCCTTTTGGTCTTAAAATCCCAAGGTTATAGCCGCACCGCCTCTTCAGTACCTTTTGAGAGTGTGTTTCTGTATTCTGTGTGTATGTATACTGTGTGTGTATACTGTGTGGCCCCATAATCTATTGCCTGGGGGCCCCATAATCTCCTATTGCCTGGGGGCCCCATAATCTCCTATTGCCCTGGGGCCCCATAATCTATTGCCTGGGGAGCCCCATAATCTGCTATTGCCCAGGGGCCCAATAAGTTGTCAGTCCGCCCCTGATCTGACATCATCATAGTATTCTATTTGGGCCACAACTAATTCTTTCATCGTAGATGTCATTAATTTGTGATCTAAAGATCTGTGTATTAAATATTTTCAGGCAGTTGCACTATATTCACTATGTGCTCCTTGGCTGTTATTCAAATTGAGTAATAACAGAAGTAAATATGTCTTCCAGACTGAAACAAACTAGTCCAAAGTGATTTTTCGGAATAATTGAGTGCAAGCCACCATTAGTGTTTGTGGGGACAGGACTTTGCACATGTAAGAACTGCTTATCTTCCTATACAGGCTAAAGCAGAAGTGCATCTGAGCACCACAAACCAAAAAAGCTATTCAATTTGTTTTTAATACCAAAGGAAACTCACCCGTCCATCCATGTCTAATGCTTTATTTTACTGTGAAATCACTTAAAAAAACACTTCCCCTAGCATTTTTAGCCATCATCATCTTTAGTAAGGGCAGTTGATTCATGTAGCATTTACTTAATTGAATCCATCTGCCCTTAGCTTAGCATGCATGTGTTCTGTCAGATTAGTAAACCTGTCAGATCAACGGAAGTGACATTCCATTAGCTTACATACCAAAAATACATAGTGCACATGCCTTCCACCGCTAGCAGGTTTGCTAATCTGACAGACAGAAGGTGGTAGCGAACATCTTGTTACAATCAGCCAAGTCTTGAATTTCAGCCTCATTATAGCAATAAAGTAAGCATATATGCTTTTATACAGTATTTTGAATTAAATAAAAAAAAAAAATCGCCTTTGACATAATTTTAGTTACATGCTGTGTGCCTGCATTCTGTGTCTCTAACCTCTCCTCGCTCGCACTCACAGATCGCACTCTCAGCATCAAGATCCAGTTGCCGTGTAGCCACCGTGTAGCCACCCTGTAGCGCGTTTCGTCACTTTCGACTTTGTTTGGACCCCCTGTGACGAAGTCGGAAGTGACGAAATGCATCAGCTGAGTAGCTACATGGCAACTGGATCTTGATGCTTAGAGTGCAGTCTGTGAGTGCGAGCGAGGAGATGTTGGAGACGCAGCATGCAGGCACCCAGCATGTAACTAAAATTATGTCAAAGGCAATTTATTTTTAATTGTGATGTAAGAGCAATACTTTTTTCATTAAAACTGGTACCTTAGAGGTCTCTTTGCTACTGGAGGCTCTGTGTTGAGTTTATCTCTACATGTGGAGAGAGCTGTCATCTATTTTCAGTCAGAAGAGATCTGAATGGAGATTTGTGTTGTCATCTGCATAAAGCAAGATTAATTTCAAATGCGACTGAAATGTACACAATCTGGTGAGCCTTATTCTAAAAGGGTGTGGAACTGGCACTTGTACACTTGTGTGAAAGATTTATGGTGTTTTTTAAGTTTTCTTTTGGATATTTGCACCAGTTTTTCACAATGGACTTTTGATATATGAGCATTTATATTTGTGATGGACATTTTGAATATGGACACTATTTTATAATAATTTTATTTAATGTTTTACATATTTTTCACTGCGCTACTGTGAATGTGTAGATTGACACAACATTTGTTTTAAAAATAATCTTTCTTCATACATTTAGGCCTAAATTGCACTACCAACCACCATCTGACTGGAGTCGGACCACTTGGCCTTCAGGAGAATGATTAAAACTCATCTCTTCTGAGGCAAAGCATTTCCTTATCAAAGGAATGGAAACAGCGCCCAGAGGCGATTCAGTTCGCAAGTGTTGCGCATTATACGTTTTTTCACTCACTCACTCAAATGTATTCTGCTACATTTCTTTGGTAAAAAATAACCCAATTCCGTGTATATATTTTGTAGTCTGTGTGAAAGTTATACAAACTATGGTATATACAGTATATTTGAAAATTGATCAGTCCTGATGTACTGATGACCTAAATTCACCAGGACAGTACAGTACAAATACCCTCCAAATTACCAATTTTTGGAGGAAAGTAGACAGTCCAAGATATATGGTAAGAGGCATGATACGTTTTTTGAAGTTGTAATTTTTTGTAAAAATGTTTAAAAAATATTAAATAAAAATGAATTTGTTTCTTACATGCTGTCACCAGTGCAGTACAGCAGCATTATCATATGACTGGTGTGGCAATGATTAGGGATACTGACTGATGACAGTATGTAAAAAAATAAATACAAAATTTACACTTACATTTATTGCTTATAATATATGCTTGCAATTAACTAAAGATCAGTTCATAACTATCAGAGTGTTCACTGATGGGGTCCACAAAACAATTAGGCATCACATGTACTTTTTTAGTGTTCTATCAGCATTTAGCCTTTTCACCCAACAGCAGGCTTTAACTGCCGAGAGACCAAGACATCGATTCAATTAAATATATAAAGGCCTATGGACAGCTGAGACTAAAAATTAGGTCTGGCTACCAGGCAAGCAATGGATGTAGGATTGGAAGCATGATCTCACCCAAAGCTCTACAATGCCTCAAGGCTCCAGCATTCAGAACAAAACTTATTAAGATTCTGAAAAGAATACGTTTCCACATCAATCATAAACCCTGAAGCTCCTCACTATGTTTATGTAAGAAACCTAGGTGACACATACACACTGTGAAAAATCCTGACAGCCAGTGGCCCACATTATACATGTTCAGATCACCCAAGGGTAAGAGTAGACAGATCTCATCAGCTTTGGTCTTAACTTTGTTGCGAAAAATCGAGAACATCCCAAGATATTCAATAAGCAAGGAGCTTGTTACTTCAGGAATGGTAAGCTACATATGTCTTCTACAATCTACTGACATAAAGACATTCTCCATATTTGGACAAAATAGTCTGAATGTGGCAACAGTCATTTCACACTAATGCCATAATCAGGCAGTTTATCTGAATATAGTAAGTGCTGCTAGATGACAGAATCAACTAAAATTCACCTAAAAGCATAAGTAGTTAAAAAAACAGATGAAATATCATTTATTGGTAAGTCCAGCTTACCAATTCACTTCAGCTATGCCAGGTTATTATACGTTTTATAATTGGATATGAAACCCATTCACACACACACACGATAATCTTTTTATTTATTTTTATACATTTCACATACTTGATCACATATTGTATTAAAACATAATGAAATGCTTTGTAGAGCCCACAAAACCATGTATATAAGCAAAATCCACAAAATCATTCACCCCTTGCAGAGTTTGCAGAACCATTCATACTACTTGTAGAACCCACAGAACCATTTTCACCAATTGTGTAATTTACAGATCTATTTGCACCACTGATCAAGCCCACAGATCCATCTAAACAATTTGTTGAACTCCTGGCACTATTTACACCACATGTAAAGTCTACAGAACCATCCATTCAAACCACTTTTAGAATCCACGGGACCATTTATACCACTGCTTCTGATTGTTTAAGAGGGGGACGCAGAGAAAATGATGAGAAAATGCTTCCGATACTGTGCTCGCCATTCCTTGATATCTCAATGGCAGGTAAATGGTGTCATCCTGTGCACCATGGAGGTCGAAGGAAAGGGGAGTATAACCTTTTTGTTTTCTCTTCAGACATTTTTCAATGGTTTTACTGGCTGGCAACGGTTGTGTTGGGTACTTAAAACATGTTACAAAATGTTCGTTTCTACCACATTTTGGTTATCTCAACATCTTTGAGCCTATTTAGAAAAGATCCTTGAATGTTATATAAAACATTGTGGACACAGACAGATGCAGACAGGTTGCAGATTTTCATGTTTATGGCTTATTATAGTTTGACTGACCAGAATTTGTAATACAAGATAAGGAACTGGGGTGTTCAGCGACACAAAGTAACAGATAGATTAGTCTTCACTTTGTGTATTGTTTACTGCTGAGCGCTTTATTGGGATTGGATGGTAGGGATTATTTATTTATTACATTCTTGTTTTTTGCATTTTTTTTAAAGGAAACCTTTCAAAGGAAAACATTGAGGCTGCCATTGCTGACCTATCTATTTAAAACTGATAAGTGTCTGACTATCATGCCGACGTTCATTCTTCAATATTTTGACCAAGTTGATGCAGATGCAGGTATGGAATTCTGACTTTTCTCATTTGCATACTTGTTCTATGTCAGTAACCTGGACAATATTGAAGAAGACAGAAGTTCAGTATAACAACCAAGCAACTAACATTTTCAGAAGAAGATCAGCAATGGTATTCTTCACATTTCTTTCAAGACAGGTTTACTTTGAATAAGTCTCCCTCCCACATCCATGATTAGAGTTTAAAATGGAACTATGGAAAAAAATCAAAAGTCCAGATGGATCTGTATATTTCTCCTAATGCTTCATATAAATGTTTTTTGTTTTTTTTTATAAGATAAGTCATGTACCATATGTGAATCCCCACAGGCGCTCAGAAAGTGAAAAATTGAACCATCATAGTGTTTTCTGTATAAACACAAACATTTATTAAACTTTAAAGCAGAGTTCCACCCGGAAATGGAACTTCCACGGATCTGATTCCTCTATCCCCTTCGATGCCTAATTTGGCACCTTTCAGGAGGGGAGGGGTGTCAAAACCAGGTATCCGCTTCCCCTCTGGGGAAAGATCGCTGCAATCTTGTGCGGCAATCTATGCAATGTCTGACCCTCCTCCTTTCCCCCCTGCTGCCTTCTGGGAGACACACAGGTCCCAGAAGATGGCAGGGACCATTCAGAACGTGCAACACGACTCGCGTATGCGCAGAAGAAAACGCAAGGCTTCACTTCCTGTTTCCCTTATTAAGGATGTCGGTGCCTGCACCTGGAGCTGATGGATGGGTTGGCTTTGGGTACCGACATCACAGGCTCCGGGGATAGGTAATTGTCCTTATATTAAAGGTCAGCAGCTACAGTATTTGTAGCTGCTGACTTTAAAAAAAAATCACCCAGGGGGAACTCAGCTTTAAGTAAAAACCACACTCACATGGTACTGTGCACTGGACTAGTGCACCACAGGTTAATAGCTTTACACAGCTTTAAGGCAGGGGTGTCAAACCTAATTTCATCATGGCCCACATCAGCATTATGGTTACCCTCAAAGGGCCAGTTGTATCTGTAAGACTATGTATCTACTAGATACATAGGAGTACTTAGGCATATGTGGCAGAGTTCAAGGGGTTAGCTGTGCACAAAGTTCAGGGTTGAGGAGTGCACTACACACAGAGGGCAGGGTTTAGGGGTGTGCTATGTACAGAGTGGAGGGCTCAGGAGTGCATTAAATACAGAGTGCAGTGTTCAGGAGTACATTGCGCATGGAATAAAGAGTTTAGGAGTGTGTGGCGTACAGGGTTCAGAGTACAGGAGTGCACTACGTACAGAGTGCAAAATTCAGGCGTGAGTGGTGTACACAGTGCAGTGTTTAGGAGTGTGCTATTCACAGTGAGCAAGGTTCAGCTCTTTTTCACAGCCTGTTAACATCTCACTTCCACCCCTTCTCTTCGGCTCTGACTTTTGCACCACTCTCCCCATTCCCCCACCTCTGTACCGTTCCCTTAAGGTGTGAATGGAAGCCGCAATATGTATCACATGGATTATCACTGTCTCCTTGGCCTGGCTTTCTGTATGGCACATGGACATCACTGGCTCCTCCCCTTACGTGTTACGCCACTATCATGTGGCTTTATATTGTTTTCACTATAGAAGATTAATGTGATTGTAGACCTATTCTCCACTTCCTTTGACATGCCAATAAAGACCAGCAAAATCGTCTGTTACAGGGGATAGGGCAAACTATATAACATTAACACTTTCAACGTTTTATATTTATATGGTGTAAACTTTTTTTTTCAAAAGAAACAAAATGTTGTACCTACAAAATGTCAGAGTGGGTCTTTAATATGTCTTTTAGCCCTTTAGGTTCTAAAGGGCTTGTCTTTAGTTTCACACCAGTGCGGCTTTGAAATCTGGTTCACACCAGTGTGATTTGCATCAGTGATTTCATTGCAGCTTGTGACTTCCTTTAACAGAAGTCAATGCAAGTCGCAATGAAACCATAACAAGTAGTGTGGAAACCTTTTTCAAAGTCACTGCGACCTGAGCCGCAAAAATTTGAACGTTTAAATTGGCGAAAATAGGGTGCGACTTGTCAAATCGCATTGGTGTGAACGAGGACCTAAAGTCTATTTTAAACTTCAAGTCTTTCTAAGATTACTCTGCCCACAGGGAGACGACTCTGCTGTGTCATTAAACTGCAGAGTGGACAGCATTGTCACAAAATTACAGGAAGTTAACAATTAAGGACCTATTGGTAGAATCAACAGGAAATAAAACTAAGTTGCAGATGGAACTGCAAACAACAACTGTTGTGGTAATGCTAGTAAAAGGCTGCATTGTATGCATAATTTTAGATTTTTCCAGTCACCCTTTACATGTTAGCGGACCCCCAACAATTATGCCTCGTACACACGACCATTTTTCTTGGCAGGAAAAAAAAATGTTTTTCCCAACGTGATTCCTCTCCAGCCTGACTTGCATACACACGTTCATGCAAAAAAATTCCGACCAAAGTGCGGTGACGTACAACACGTATGACGGGACTATAAAGGGGAAGTTCCTTTCAAATGACCCACCATTTGGGCTGCATACTTGATTCTAAACATGCGCGTTTCTTTCCCCTTGGAAAAGCATATACACAACACGGCGAGAAAAAAGAGAGCTGGTTTAAATTTTTTTGCGGCCAGTTTTTTTGTCGAGAAAACTGCCAGGGAGCATACACACAGCCAATATAAAAAATGTCAGTTTTCTCATCGTGAAAACCGGTCGTGTGTACAAGGCATAAGATTTGTGGCTTGCTGATTTCTAATAGTATAACAAGACTGAGCTTATCAATACCGCCCTGATGGGTCTGTTCACAGGCAAAGACTGCTTGGAAATACAGCAGTTTTCTTTTCTCACTTTCTGAGAAAAGTTTTAAAGATTTTTAAAACAGATGAACTTCTGCTTACTTTATCATGGCACCATGAATTACATAAATTAATGTTAATAGTTTTGTATGTGTTGGTTCATTCTGTCTACAGGGCTGTGACATTGCTTCACATGACACATTCTATCAAGATAATAGAATATAACTTAGAGAAAAGGCACGCACATAAATAAATACAAACCTAGTTTCAATGTATGCAATTCATTATAAGTGTCAGATATATTTATAATGTTATATATTCATTTTTGCCCAATATTTTTTTATATCATGTGAAGCCTTTAGTATAGGTTACAGACTTACCTGGAAAGATTCGGGGTGCATATGACCAATGACATGCAGACCCCCAGCTGCCTGTATCCGTGGAGGTACATTGGAGGGCCCAGGACCCAACATTAGACGTTGGGGCACCTGCAAAGGCTGCAGGAGGGCTGGGGATGGAGGTATAGTTGAATGTGAGGACATCCTGACAGATACTGACCGATGAGCTGCACACAACAGAGTATAAGAGATACCTCTAACTGTCCCCTGCATCTCTATTAACCCTAGCTTGGACACTAGGGATGACAAACTGTGAACCTTTACCCAGTCTCTGTAAATGTGCAGCTTGGCTCACATTTGAAAGGGCTTTTTCTTCCACCCTCCCTTTCTATCGATTTGTCACCCAGCGTCACTCCCTCCAGCACCAGGTCACAGGGGTCTGACCTGTGATCTTTAACACAGAGGACATTACACCTGTCCTCAGGTGAAACAACAGCTTTTACGTTGTCAGATGTATGTCATCAATCAGTATGTCATATCAGTAACATGATTTTAGTTAATAAAAAAATATAACCTGTTAGTTAAAGGGAAATCTTAAGTAGATTAATCACTGCTTTTTTCATGTTGTTGGAACTTTTTTCGTGTTGATGGAACCCTTTTTTGTGTGCAAATCAGTAATAAACAATTACGTTGTATTGTTTGTGTTTGATGGCGTGATGAATGTCCTTTTTAATAACTGATGCAAAAGTATAAAGTTTAATGTTTAATTTGAGATTTCAGGTGTTGCTGGGTAATAAATAACCACTAGCTTTCCATGTGGAAGCATTAGATAGTGGGTTTTATAGTTCTAGCATCATCAATTAAACTATGATGCCTCGTACACACGACTGGTTTTCCCGTCAGGAAAACTGCCATGAGAGCTTTTGCCCAGGACAACCGGGCGTGTGTATGCTCCATCGCAGTTTTCACGACAAGAAAACTGCCTGAAAAAAAAAAAGAGAACCAGCTTTCTTTTTTCCCATCGGGATTCCCGGTGGATTTTTTCCCATAGGGAAAACTGGTCTTGTGTATGCTTTTCCAAAGGAGGAAAAAAAACAAACATTTGTCATGCTGCAAATTATTGCATCGTTTAATGCAGCGCATGAAAAGTGCAAATTGTCCCTCACCAAACTTTTACTAAAACGAGGATCAACAAAAACAGCCCAAAGGGTGGCACCGTTTGAATGGAAATTTCCCTTTATAGTGCCGTTATACGTGTTGTACGCCACTGCGCTTTGGACGGGCGGTATTTGGCCTGAATGTGTGTATGCAAGGCAGGCTTGAGAGGAATCCCGTAGAGAAAACTTTGTTTTTTTCCTGCCGAGAAAAACGGTTGTGTGTACGAGGCACAAGGCCTCCTTCGCACAGGCGCATTATTCCGTACACTTGGGTGAAACCATGCAGGATGCACAAGTGTTCCGTGCACCCACATTCAGGCAGCCTCCTCAAATTAATGACAGGTATGCGGCTTAACAGACCTGCACAGATCTCTGAACGCACCCCCTACTGTACATCCATGTGGTCTGTCTGTTCTGACTTCCTCAGCAGGCAATGCCTGAATCTGCAAAAATGGGTCCTACATCCGGACGAGTTTCAGGACTAGGGATGAGGGATGAGGGATGCCAGAGGTGGACCTGCTGGCCACTAGGTTCGACATTAAAAAGGACAGGTTTGTCTCCAAGTCCAGACATCCTCTGACAGAACCAATGGATGCTATGATGGCTCCGTGGGATCAGCCCAATGTATGCTTGAAATCATGTACATTGGAACCTCGGATTACGAGCCTAATCCAATCCAGTAGAATGCTCGTAATCCAAAGTACTCACATATGAAAGCGAGTTTCCCCATTGAAGTCAATGTAAACAAAAAAAATTTGTACCGCATTGACTTCAGTGGCATGCAATACCGCGTGCGTCCAGAGGCAAGGGGGGGGGCACTAGAGAGCCTCGGAAATGGCCAAAAAGGGCAGAGGACAAATCGGCTGACTTCGGCAAACCTCAGAAAGACTTTGTTCCCGACTCCGAGATTTGCCGATGTTCCACTGTATTAATAAAAGGTGCAGAGCATAAAATAAATTACAGAATGTACATATTCAGATGAGAATGACAAATAATAAGAAATTAATAGACTCCTCTGTGCGCAAAACTCCCAAGACAGACAGGACACACTCCTTGTGCAAATGAGCCCACCTCTGACACTTATAGTGCTTCCCTCACCTCAATATATTGATCTCTGTAGCCACAGATAGGTCAAAATAAACAGTTTTCCCACTCAAAGGGGGAGATAAAACCAGTGAATAATAACCTGTCACAGCATCTCTCAGTTGGTATCCATCATCCCAAAGTCATGAAACATTAAGAAAACACACAATCTAAGTGCTCTTTGCTTAAGCAAACCACTTTATTTGAAATGCACTTGCAATTTCTTTCATTTTGAATGAAGGTTCATTTCAAACGCAGAGCGGCTCTTGGCGGTACACACTCAGTTCAGATGGCAGTGGGTGACATCAGCAGAGCTTAACTCCTCCTCTTGTACGCCTTATGTCCTATGGGACTTTCTCAGTGGGGCCTCGCTGGCGGGGGCCAGCTCCTTAACAACCAATGGCTCATCCTTACTGGCTGAAAGCAGGGATAAATTGCAGTTGTAAAACACACATTAAAAATGTATCAAAAACACAAGTTGCACTGCAGCAGCAATAAATTGCATTGAGCCTAGGTTCCCACTGCATGCCGCATGTGATTGGCACAGGAATCGCACCGCATTCCAGTGCTCTTCACATGCTATTCTGTGCAATTTTCTCAAATCGCACTGCATCGCTTGAAAAAGGTGCAGGCAGCTTTTTTTTTCTTCGCACTGGATCTGGATCGCATGAGTATTTGCACCCATGAAATCAGGTTCAGGCAAACACACTGCCTTTTGTGACCTGCTTTTGTGGTTTTGTTAATTTTTAATTGAGTCCCACAGCAAAACACATGGACACAGTGTGATTGCTATGCAGTGCAGCAAACGCACAAGAATCAGTGTGTTTCTTGCACCACATCAGTGTGAACCAGGGCTGAAAATCAGATCAAAATTGCACTGCACTAGCTACTTGCCGACCTGCCGCCGTCGTTTTATGGCGGCAGGTTGGCTCCCTTGTGCGAGAGCCTGTAGCTCTACGTCGGCTCTCTCGCAGGCCACTAGGGGGCGCGCACGCGGCGCAAGAGGTGCACGCGCCCCTGCTCGTCCCAGAGTCCTGTGCGCGTGCCCGGCGGGCACGATCTCCGCCGGGCACCTGCGATTGCTCGTTACAGAGCGGGGACCGGGAGCTGTGTGTGTAAACACACAGCTCCCGGTCCTGTCAGAACGAAAGATTAGTGATTTCCCCTAGTCACTCCCACCCCCCTATACAGTTAGAACACACCCAGGAACATACTTAACCCCTTCCCCGCCCCCTAGTGTTAACCCCTTCACTGCCAGTGGTATTTTTATAGTAATCCAATGCATTTTTATAGCATTGATCGCTATTAAAATGCCAATGGTCCCAAAAATGTGTCAAAAGTGTTCGAAGTTTCCGCCATAATGTCGCAGTACCGGAAAAAAAAAACGCTGATTGCCGCCATTACTAGTAAAAAAAAAATGCCATAAAAATACCCCCTATTTTTTAAACGCTATAACTTTTGCGCAAACCAATCAATAAACACTTATTGCGTTTTTTTTTAACGAAAAATATGTAGAAAAATACGTATCGGCCTAAACTGAGGAAAAAAAATGTTTTTTTTTTTTATATATTTTGGGGGATATTTATTACAGCAAAAAGTAAAAAATAAAAATAAAATTCAAAATTGACGCTCTATTTTTGTTTATAGCGCAAAAAATAAAAACCGGAGAGGTGATCAAATACCACCAAAAGAAAGCTCTATTTGTGGGAAAAAAAGGACGCCAATTTTGTTTGGGAGCCACGTCGCACGACCGCGCAATTGTCAGTTAAATCGACGCAGTGCCGAATCGCAAAAAGTGCTCTGGTCTTTGGGCAGCAATATGGTCCGGGGGTTAAGTGGCTAATGTGAACCCAGTATTTCTCTAATTGGGAGATAGCTGCGAGGGTAATTTGCAGCCCAGAGTTGGCCCTGATCAGACATTGGAAAGACAATACTAAACATCTTGTGGATATCTCTTTCAAGTGGTATCTTGATTATGAGACTATTGTTCCTATAGCTGTCTGCACTAATATTAACTCACCTATATTCTACTTTACTTGTTTTGCTATCCTCAGAAAAATAAGCGCACATCATGCACTATGATCTGCTTCGCCCCCTTCACACCTCTCTCACTCCCCTTGTTATTTGTGTCTGGAACAGCAAAAAAATCAGGAAGTTACTTTTTAACTCAACTACTATTCAGGTTTAGTGTCCACAAACCGCTTCATGTCTGTATCAGTATCTAAAAGACTTGCACTTGCTAAAAAGACTCACCAAAAATTTCTGAACAAAACAGTATTACACATTAAAAAAAATCTGTTTTTAGTAAGATAACTAAGATCTTTCCACAATGACTATTGACCATAGCTGCCTTATGCTGGCCATATACTGTAAGATTTCATCTGGCATCCGGAGCTGTCAACATATCTGAACAGTGCCTGCATGAATTTGTTGCCTGACTCTTTTCATTTTCAGATAAAAGATTTTGGGTGGCATGGTGCCAATGCGGCCATTCACAGCTGGAATTTTGGCTGATTTATCAGGAACCGGCTGAATTTTCACTCTCAGTGTAGGGCCAGCTTTAGGACTGACCTGTAAGTGCTTCCAGGGCAAATGTTATATAGTAAATATTCCACATCCTAATTAAATAGTTGATTTATTATTACATGTATCCTTACGTTCTATCGTGTGAGGGTATGTGACATTTTTAAATGCCTTTTTTTTTAATACCTACTGGTACTTTAGCCCTGTTTATAGGATTAGTATTGGCATAGTATTGACATAGCCCCCAAAGAATCCCAATGGCTTAAAACTGAAAGAGTCCACAAACATTTAGACAAAGTAAATGCAACTAAAGCACTCGGACCAGATGTCTTACACCCAGGTGTCCTCAAAGAGCTGAGCTCTGTTATTTCAAAGCCATTGTTTTTCATTTTTAAAAACTCTTGTTCCGCATAGATTGAGATCAATGTGGTGCCTATACAGTGTGATTCATAAGGAAGTATACAGTTTCAAGGCACTATAAAACAAGAACAATGTAAGATATTCTATGTTACCTATAACAGAATTGTAGGCAAGTGTTATAAGTTTTTTAGAGACAGTCATAGATGTTCTATGTGTGCATCCTTATTTACACAACACACATTAAGCCGGTAATCCATTTCTGCCCAAACGCAAGTTAAGATATCTGAATCAAGTACAGTGATAGTGGCTGTGATACACTGTTTCTGCTCCGATAGATCAACAGGAGGGGGGGGGGCGAATACCTTGTCCTTTTAGGTACCCCCACAGGAAAAAGTGTTCAGTCTGGACTTCTGGGTGGCCATTGGGTCAGTGGCATGTTGTATTCCGCAGCTCGTACAATCGATCCGTGAGGAAGATGTTCATCAAGGTAATCTCGCACATCGCCTGACCAGTGTGGTGGTGCACCATCCAATTGGAAAATAAGGTTGTCACTGTTGTCCTGCAACCAAAAACTTCACATATTTAGCCTGTGACAGTTATCTTGTGAAAAAAGAAAGAGTGCACATTTACAGTGTACACGTTGCAGTGTAATTCTGGGATTCTCCGTTCTCCAAAAGCGAACATTTTGCTGCTTTGCCTGACCACACACGTGAAATGTAGCTTCATCGGTGAAAACAAAGTGATCGGCTAAATAGTAATTTTCCAAACGGTTCTGCATTTTGGCACAAAATTCAAAGTTCTTTGTCTTGTCAAGGTCAGTGAGATTTTGCAAAATATGCACTTTGTATGGACTTTTAAGTTTGCACAAACAGCCCATAGTTTAATTTTTTTTATGCCAATCGCAGATAGATTTTCTGGTTGGAGGTTTTTTTCCGAATCGTGATCAAAAATACTGTTGCACAACAGTTACAGATTCTGGGCCAGATTCAGAAAAGAGATACGACGGCTTATCTCCAGATAAGCTGTCTTATCTCTGCGTCTGAGCCCTCCTATCTATGCCACTGATTCATAGAATCAGTTACGCATAGATTTCCATTAGATCCGACTTGCGTAAGTCTCTTACGCCGTCGTATCTTATTTTCATATTTAGGCTGGACGCTAGATGGCGTTCCCGTCTAAAATATGCAAATGAGCCTATACGTCGATTCCCGAATGTACGCCCGGCCGGCGCATTTTTATTACGTCGTTTGCGTTAGCGTAGGTCCGTCGTAATGTTATCCCAGCTGTATGAGGTGCAGGCAATGTTAAGTATGGACGGCGTGCTGGCGGTTTTTTTCCCCGTCGTTTACGTTGTTTACGTAAAACGTTCACGAATAGGGCTTTGCATAATTGACGTTCACGCCGTTTACATTGCGTATTGGCATCGTGATTTGGAGCATGCGCACTGGGATCAATTCACAGCTGTCGCATACGCAGTATGTTTGGCGTTGGATCGCGCGTTATTTAAATAATACACTTTCCCTACCCGCCCAATTTGACTTAAGACGGGCCATTTACGCTACGCCGCCTCAACTTTACAGGCAAGTGCTTTGTGAATAAAGAACTTGCCCGTAAAAGTTGCGGCGGCGTAGTGTAAATATCATACGCTACACAAACACAAAATTACGCAATTATACCTGAATCTAGCCCTCTGTTTTTCTTAATTCAGGCTTCTCCACTGCAGATGCTGCCATTTTGACTGACTTTTGTCATGTGACACACTCGCCTATGTCACTTCACTCAGTAGCGGGACACAAATTTTATGAGTACCTACCTAACAGTTTGCAGTTGTGGTCTGTCTTCAACTGTTAATGTTTTACAGCACCTGAAAACTGTATACTTCTTTATGAATCATACTGTATTAAGCCCCTTTCAGTCTAAGGGTAAAACAAATCTTAATGCCTAAGCTCAATTTTGTAATTTTGACATGTGTTAATAAAACCGTACATATCATCAACTACTTTGTGCATCCGGGTAGATTTTACCGCATTTTTTTTTTCAGGACCAATTGGACTTTCATTTGGTGGTAAATGGTAATGGATATCTCCTGATTTATTTATTTTTATTATCAAAGGAATAATGTTTTTTTTTTTATTTACAAAGGGATAATGATATGGAGACATACCACACCCCTGTCATGTCTTCAGTAACCACGGAGGATGATTATGCAAATAATTATTGGTTAAACCCAATTTTTTTCAAGCAATACTTTTCCTATAATTTCCCTTTTCAAAAAGATCAAATTAAATGTTTTAAAGGTTTAAAGATATAGTTTGATAAAACACTTTTGATAGTTAAATAATACATTTTTTAATAGAGATTGTTACATAAGGCAAAAAGTCCTCAACTGAGAAATAATGAGGGACAGAAGGATTTGGTTCCAAATAAGGGACAGTTTGCAGGTATATAACAATAATTGCTAACTACTGCTGCAATATATTCAGTTCACTGTGTGTTCTTGTCACAGTAGAAGGACTGTTTATTTAGTTGGGTTGATTTACGAAAGAAGTAGAGCATGTTTACTTTGCAAAGTGAATTTTCATTTCATGAATGAGGTGGAGCTGTGTTGACAATTATTATTCAATTAAATGCAAGCTAAAATCCGTTTTTCTTTCTTTGCATTGTGGGATTTCCCCAGTGGTGGTTGACGGGAAGTGTGTATGAAAACCGTTTCCCGATTGGCCAAAACACCAGGTGATCCTATTGAATGCCTAGCGCGGGGAGGAGCAGAGAGGAGACACACTGCACAAGCTGCTCCAGGAGAGGACACCGGAGCAGATTTCCGCAAACCCGCCGCGCTTAAGGACAGGGGCGACCACGCTTTCGGCAGCTCCGTCTGCGCAAGCGATGCGCATGTGCATTACCAGGCAGGCATTATTCGACAGGGAGCATTTTTTGTCAAAATACCGGCATCCAGGGTAAGGACTGACTGGCAAAAATGTTTTGGATTCCGGTGTCGGTCATGGAAGCTCCGGTGGCAACAGGAATCGGATTGACTCCCACAGAAGACATTGGAGGCCTCAATCTCTCGAACGACGCCTGGGGGCACAGACATGTTTGCACAATCTTCTCTCGTGGGCGGGCAATCACTCTGTCCATTGGCACCAAACTCGCCCTACGTCTCACCGCAGGGGTGGGTAACTCCTCCCACGTTGAGTTATTTTCTGGCCACATTGCAGGCACACGTCACTCCATTGCATGTGCGCCCAGACTTTCAGTACCTGAATTTAACCGCTTCTTCACCAGCACAGTCCAACACCACGACAATTCTAGGCTCTTAATGGCGGAATAAATTGCTCCGTTCCGTTGCCAGAGGTAACAGCCAATCCCGGACAAGCCCCTACGTGTAGCATTACCCCAAAGGAGCTGCTGGTTTGTTTTGGATGGCACGTTACCTCTGTATCTCCACCATCTAGGGTACTTGATGAGAGTTGTAATAAAGGGAATGTCTTTTCTGTGCTTTTATTACCCAGCCGGGTAAAAACGATAATAGTAGAAATGGATGAATTGATAGAAGAATAGGAAATGGCAAATTCAGATGTAACTGGTTAGGGAAACAGTTCTGCCTCCAACGAAAATTTCACTTTGCCACTCTAGCCAGAGTGGGTATAGTGCATCTGGAAAGGCCTCTCTCACCAGCCTGGCAGCCAGAGTGTCAGTCGAAATTAGGATTAGGTCTCTGCCACAGACCCTCCTAAAAGATTGGAGACAGTTATGGTCCGGAATCCTTTCTCAGTAGATTCAGCACCCGGATCTTCTTCAGGTATTTTTGGTTAGATTAGCAATTGACAAGCGACCAACATCCAGCCTTTCAGAACCAAGGTTGTCCTCCAAAGAATGTAGTGCCATGGGCCAGATGGTACAGAAGAAGGTTTCAGTGCAACTTTCTTCTTCAGTGGGATTTCCACTCCCTAATCCAGAAGATCTATCTGCTGATTCCGATAATCTGGTCTCTGGCTTGGTGGACAGTGTCTCACAATGTTTCCTGCAGAGTTCCGTTGAAGGCCTCAGAACCAATAGTGGTGACAACCGATGCTAGTCTGATAGGTTGAGGGGCACACTGGCTGGGAGAGCAGGTTCTAGGTTGGTGGAAGAATCGCGGGGCAAAGAGTTCAAACTCCTTGGAATTGGAGGCCGTCAGGTGCTCTCTTTTAGCGTTCCAACCTATATTACAAGGTAGAGCTGTCAAGATCCTATCAGACAAAAAAACGTTTTGGTCTCTTCTTCAGGTGGCATGTCAAATCTTCCTGTGGGCAGACAGGAATCTCAACTTCCTAAAAGCAGTGAGATCAACAGGAGGTTGTTGTACAGCACCAAAATAGGCTTCTCTAAACATTCCGTCTGGAGCACATGCTCCAGGTCAGATTGTTTCAGCCGCAGTGAAGCATTGGGTAATTGACAGCTGAATGCATGGGACAACTGAAGGTATCTGAACAAGTGAGAGGCTGGAACATTATAAGCAGAAGATAAATGGGTAAGGAATTGTAGGGAGTGATTTTAAACAACTTGGCAAACTAATGTAATGTTGTACTTAGCCTACACCTGTGGATCTGGCAGGGAAAGAGACAATGTTGGATTGCACCACAATGGAGTATTCAGGAATATAGTATAGTTTGGTAGATCTTCATACACCAGACCTGCTTTCCAGGCCTTAAGGGAAGTAGTCATAGAAGGGGTCAGGGAGTAAGGGGCCTTGGGCCCTTCGAAAAGGAGATGTTGAAGGGCCTCCAAGGAATTCAACACAGCCACCTCCAAGACCGTAGAGGTATTGGACTGGTCAGGGCACAGTCACTACCTAGCCATTACCAGCTGTGTAAATCTATGACTTTACAGGGGTAGCTAAAATCTATGACTTTACAGGGGTAGTAGGGACGGTATGACAGAAATGCTATGCTAGATGATGCTAGATTCTGGCATTTGTTTTCTTTCTGTTTAACTGACAGGAAGCTCTAAGGACACTGAATTTCTGGCTAAATAAACAGGTATTTTCTGTACTTGTTGAAAATGATGTTGGTCTGAAAAAAGGAAATTAATGCAATAATAAAATCAATAAGTTGCAATATATTACGGTACATATTTTTCTTGGGTTAGTTACCCATATTTCCTGTGCCCCCTATGCTAACAGGACCTGCAACTTGTGTGCAGGGCCGGATTTGCTCTCCCTGCCGCCCCAAGGCCAGGTTCCACAATGCACCCCCTCCCCACCAACCGAACCCCCCCCCCAAATCAACGTAGAATGGCAACCGGAGGGGACAGGGGCTGCACGGTTAGTTCAAATATTTTTTATTCATTTTTAGCCTGTCGTTTACTTGTTTTTATTTTTGTGTAATATTATTATTATTTTGAATATTATTTTTCTTATTCTTTACTTTTTAATTACTTTTTTAATTGAATTATTATAATTTTTATAAAAAAAATTCACTTAACTTTATTGCTATCACACAGGAGAAAACAATTCCCCGTGTGATAGCAATTGGAGGTGACAGGTTCTCTTTATTGACCCTGTCACCTCCAAAACAGGAAGAGCACAGCTCACCCCTCTCACTGTGTACATCGGCGGCAGTAACAGGAGACAAACTCGGCGGCTGGGGGGAGGACGGAGGAGTCCCGAAGGCAGAGCAAGCCGAGAAAGGTATTTGGGGTAGGGGAGAACGGACGGCAGCACACATTTAACAAGTGATTTTGACGACATAATCACTTAACGAGTGAGAGGATTCCCCCACTCAATTCACCCACACAGCAACTTACCGCCCTCAACTGTGTGTTACGGTCGTCGGGGGACTCCATGCCACTGCCGCCCCTTGGCACCCTGCCGCCCGAGGCCTGGCCTTGGTGGCCTTGTGGGAAATCCGGGCCTGTGTGTAGTAAAGGATTAGGTTTTGTATTTCCACTCAACTTTCCTGGCCGGTGACAGGTCTGATCTCACATGCCTGGTGGTCAGCTATTCCAGAATTCCCAGTCCGGACATTTGGTTCCCCACTGGCTCAGTCTCCCAGCTCTGGTGTAGGCTCTCACATGGCAGCAGGTCTCAGTAAACGGCGGCTCAGTCCTCAGACTCTATAGGTGCTTTAAAGGGCTCAGTCACAGGCTTCAGCAGACAAAGCAGCAGGTCTACACACCTCATCCTCTATATTCATTGTACTTTGTGGCTCCATTAATGCCCATTGTAGAGCACCCCTTTAAGACTACAGATTCCATGATTAACTGCTGCACAGCAAGTTCTCTCTCTGGTTCTCTAATTGGCTCAAGCTCTCCGGCTCTCTGATTGGCTCAATTTTGCTGCCAGGAAGGAGGAAAGGCAGGAGTGGGCCAGGGGATTTCACACAGAGCTGCAGACAGAGAGAGGAGAGAGAAGCCGGTTGCATTCTTCTCCCTCTTGTCGACCAGCTCACTCCTGCTGCTAGCAGGGGGGCAAGCAGAGATCTGCACACAGCCCACTGGCGCACTCATTCAGCACAGACAGACTGTGGGGGTTGAGAGTAGTGGCACAAAATAACACAACTGATGGCGCCAGTCTACACTAATGGATAGAAACTTGCTTCCTTTACTAGAATCACAAGCTTCCAGTTGGTGTTTGGATACAGTAGGTGGTATTAACGTCATTTATTTATCAAAATCAAATAAAAAATAATATGACTCACATGGAAATTAATGATTTAAAAAAAAAACTCATTGGTTCCTTTTTTCCCATGGGTGTATTCCCTGATCCTGTGCCTCCTAGACCTATGGAGTCTTGCGCCTCCACAACATGCACACTCCCGCTTTGTACTACAACGCTACATGTAGCCATTCAGAGTGCTGCAAGCACAGACAGCATTAGAAAGACACAAAGCCCCTGTCAATCACTGCTGTGGAAAGGGGGGTGACTTTTGGTTTTTGCTCTGTATCCTTCTTGCACTGCTTTGTGTGAAGCAATCTGAAACGCTGCACATGGCGTTGTAGTACAGAGCCAGAGCACACAAGCAGGCCCGGATTTCCCACAAGGCCACCGAGGCCAGGCCTCGGGGCAGCAGGGTGCCTAGGGGCGGCAGCGATATAGAGTCCCCCGATGGCCGGTTAAGGGCGGTAAGTTGCTTTCTGGAATCCGCTCGCTTGTTAACAAGTGATTGCGGCGATGTCGCCAAAATCACTTGTAAAATGTGTGCTGTCATTCGTCCTCCCCTCCCCCCACATACCTCTCTCTACTGGCTCTGTCTTCGGGACTCCGCCCTCCCCCAGGCTGCCGAGTCTGTCTCCTGTGACTGTCCCTGCCGCCGATGTACACAGTGAGAGGGGTTAGCTCTTCCCATCTCAGCTGTGACAGGAGTTCTAGCACAGTGCTAGGACTCCTGTTTTGGAGGTGACAGGGTCAATAAAAAGAACCTGTAAAAAAATTGATAAAAAAATTACAATTTAGAAATAGGAAATAATAATTAAATTATTAAAATAAAAAAGTAATTAAAAATTAAAGAATAAGAAAAATTATAAAAAAAATAATAAGAAAATTATACACAAAGAAAAAAGTAAACGGCAAGCTACAAAATAAAAAAAAAGTGATAAAGTTAAAAAAAGAAACAAAAAATATTTAAACTAACCATGCCGCCCCTGCCACCCGGTTGCCATTCTCCGTTGATTTGGGGGGGATGGTTCGGTTGGCGGGGAGGGGGTGCATTTCAGAACCTGGCCTTGGGGCGGTAGGGAGAGCAAAGCCGGCCCTGATAGTTCCGGCTGCAGGTCCAGGCGCTGGCAGGGTAATCTACAGCTGCACGCCGCCCCCCTCCCCTCCATCCTCTCTTTCCCCCTTTGAAGCAGCGGACTAGTGGAGCATAGATTGCGGCAGGCGAGTGGCTGTAGCCAGCTAGATCGAGATGAGCACTGCAGTGAGAGCCGGTGCCCTATCTCTGCTCTGCCTTGCAAGTTCTCAGTGTCTGCTCGGTCCTGTCTATTCTCCCAGCCCCTCCCTCACTCCACTAACTGTCCAATACCACACTTCACCTGCCAATTGTGTCCGCCCAACCCCGTCTACAGTCCAACCCCCTGCTGTGATTGGAGTTTGTGAGAAGCTGGGCGGGAGATATGAAACAATGGCTGCTATAGCTGCATCAGCCACCTAATAGGAAACCATCCTGAGAGGAGGGAGGCATAATTGGTTAGTGAAACTTTTGCACGAAGAAACAAAACCCCTGTCTCCCCCACCACCCTTTGAACTTCACCCCCTCCTGCCTCCATCTCTCCATTCTCTCTCCCCTTCTCACTTCCTCCTCTCTCCCTCACCTCTCTCATCTCTCTTTCTCTCTCCCCCTCTCTCTCTCCCCCCTCTCTCTCTTTCTCCCCCCCTCTCTCTCTCCCCCTCTTTCCCCCCTTTCTCTCTGTCCCCCCTCTCTCTCTCCCCCCTCTCTTTCTCCCCTCTTTCTCCCCCCATCGCTTTCTCCCCTCTTTCTCCCCCGCCTCTTTCTCCCCCTCTCTCTCCCCCTCTCTCCCCTCTCTCTCTCTCTCCCCCTCTCTTTCTCCCCCTCTTTCTCCTTCCTCTCTCTCCCCTCTCTCTCTCTCCTCTCTCTCTCTCTCCCCCTCTCTTTCTCCCCCTCTTTCTCCCCCTCTCTCTCTCTTTCTCTCTCTCTCCCTCTCTCTCTCCCCCTCTCTCTCTCCCCCCTCTCTTTCTCCCCCCTCTCTCTCCCCCTCTCTCTCTCCCCCCTCTCTTTCTCCCCCTCTTTCTCCCCCCTCTCTCTCTCCCCCCTCTCTTTCTCCCCTATCCCTCTCTTTCTCCTCTATACCTCTCTTTCTCCTCTATCCCTCTCTTTCTCCCCTCTCTCTTTCCCCACCTCTCTTTCTCCTCTATCCCTCTCGTTCTCTCTTTCTCCCCTCTCTCTCCCTCTCCCTCTCTTTCTCCCCACCTCTCTTTCTACCCCCCCATTTTGTTCTCACCCCACTTTCTCTATCTTTGCCTCCCTCCCCCCCCTTTCTCTCTCTCTCCCGTATCTCTCTTGTTATATACAGACCAGGTGTATATAATGTACCGTATGGTGTACATATAATGTACAGACTGTACCCTGGTACTATACTGTACATTATATACAGACCAGTGTATATATATATATAACATACAGCGTGGTGTCGGGGGTGACACCATGTTTTGCTGCACCAGGTGACACTAACTCTAGTGATGCCACTGAGTGAGACAGCACTGAGCAGGGCAGGCAGTGGGCAAATGATGGACCAAAAAACCTGGCTTGTCACTGATGCACCCTACCTTGGCTTGTCACTGTCAGCAAAAAAGTGTGTATGTGTATATATATATATATTTAAAAATACACACTTTTTTGCTGACAAGCCAGGATTCATAAATTTTTGAATTGTATATGTAATACATATATATATATATATATATATATATATATATATATATATATATATATACACACACAGATGCTTTGGTTTGAGGTGCACACCCTAATGCTATAGGCTGCGTACGCCTATGCTTGGTTTATACAATGTAATGCCTCTTCCAGCCTTCTTGTATTACTATTTATATAGTAATACAATAATATATAATAATACAATAATATTGTATTATACTTGTAGCGCCCCCTTACTTTCAGTGCGGGCGCTATGCTAAAGTTAGTGGTTGAATGGGAGAATTACTTTGCTCCCATTCCTTATTTGTTAAATTACAGGCTGCTGCTGTTTCAGAACTGTCCTGTGGGCTGGTCTGTGGCTCAGAGGTGTGGTTACACCCCTGGGCGGCAGTGGGCGCTAGAGGGATTCTGACGGAGCCACCCTTTCCCAGCAGCCAATTGGAGGAGTTCTTCCCTCGCTGGGCATTCTGGGGAGGGGTATGTCTTTGTCAGCCATGAGCGTTGCTGCCAGCGCTGGATTGAGGCGCCCCATGACCACACCGGGGCTGCCCTCGGTATCTCTTGCACCGGGAGTGCCGTGACGGGGACGGGCATGCGATTGTCCACTGGAGGGCAATTTGTACTGCTGTCCCCTGGCGGGACAGAGATGCTAGGCCTGACTTTCCCCAGATGCCAGGAGTTGACTGTCCGCATCCTGCCTTTCGCCAGATGCCAAAAATGCCGGGCTTACCTGTTCAGCGTCACGCCGCCTGTCAGCCCTCTGCGGGAATACTATGTAGACTGGTCCTCGGGAGCAGTCACCGTGGAGGTGGAGATCGAGTGGTCGGAACCTCTCTCCTCTGATGGAAGAATCTGGAGCCTTGGATGTGGATGTCGCTTCCCCTGTCCGGTACACCAAAGCTCCGCTGATGGCCACCTCACCCTCCCTTTCGATAAAGGTAGGCCCGCAAGACAGGGGGGAGCATGATGACTGTATAGGCCGCGAAACTGATGCACAGGCCGAAGCCACTCAGGGGCCCATTTTGGTAATGGCGGGCCCCGTCCAGTGCATTATTGCAGAAAAGGACCTTCCACGGCCAGTCGATTGGAACAAATGGAGGGCATCCTATCGGCCTGATCGGGCCCCTACTTCAGCCGGAGTCCCCAATTATCTACCCGCCGGGCGGAGGACTCTTCGGAATTTGAGTGTTTTGCAGAGTGATTCCACATTCGGTGGTAATTATCTGCCCGACCACCTCTTTGAGCCGCTGTTTCCTGAACAGCAAGGCTTTGGGGGATCCCGGACCCCTGAAGAAGAAGAAACGGCGCCCTGCCTGCAGTGCATCTTGCGGACCCAGTGCTGTTTTTCCACCGATGAGGTGCGGTGAGTTTGCAGTTGTGTGATTTTTCCTTTTCACTCCCCGCTCCTCCAACATGTTTACGCCCGTCCCATGGGCATCCGAAGCTTGTGCTGCCAGGGGTTTGTTTTGTCTTCTCTTTGAGTGACTGAGCGGACCGGAGTGAGTTTTGCCTGACTTGTTCACCTAGAGGAAGTTACGGACAAGTATTTCCCCACCACTACGGTTTCTTTTTTTTTTTTTTTGTTGGTCATGTGTGCACTTTTCCAAGTTCTCCCTTTCCCCCTGCTCCTCCGGATTCACATAATCGGTTTTGTGATTAACTCTTGGGAGGGGTGGGTTCAGTCAGTTAGAGTGGAAATTGGCCAACTTCTCTATTTACCACATTGGAAAAGCTTCAGCAGGAAAAAAAGGGAACTGTTCAACCTTTTTGTACTTCTTTCTCTGCCATTTTTTGTTTGTTTTACCAATGGACTGCCGCAGTACCAGCACACTGACCGCTAGGGGCAGTGTTCTGCAATGCTCCAAGCAGGACAGAAAATGTATATACAGTTGCAAAGTAGTTTTTTCTTGCAATAGCAGAGTATTTCTTGTGTAGCACTTACTTCTTAGGACTCTCTGGAAAGAAGGGAAATTTCACGTCCGGGCTCGAACGTGCAGTTTAAATTCTGACATCTGAGGCTGTAAATAGATAAGGAAATGTATATTGTACTTTAGGATGTGTATTCCTATGTATTTTGTTCCCTATGCAGGCTGTTTTTGGACCCACCTACTATCAACACTGTGGAGAATGGGCAGGTAGATAGCTAGGGTTGTGTATGTTTGTATGTAATTTTTTTGTACATAGCTAAATACTGTAACTTTGATGTTTTCAATTGTTTCTCTCTCTATCTCTTCCTACTTTCCTTTTGGTTTGCAGTATCAGGTCAGCATTCGGGCTCGAATGCTTTGGGACACTGGGGACAGTGTCTAACTAACTGGGGGGGATATGTAGCGCCCCCTTACTTTCAGTGCGGGCGCTTCGCTAAAGTTAGTGGGTGAATGGGAGAGTTAGTTTGCTCCCATTCCTTATTTGTTAAATTGCAAGCTGCTGCTGTTTAAGAACTGTCCTGTGGGCCGGTCTGTGGCTCAGAGGTGTGGTTACACCCCTGGGCAGCAGTGGGCGCTAGAGGGGTTCTGACGGAGCCGCCCTTTCCCAGCAGCCAATTGGAGGAGTTCTTCCCTCGCTGGGCATGCTGGGGAGGGGTATATCTGTGGCAGCTGCCGCGTGTTCGGGGACGATTGGTGCTATTGGGGCTGTTGGGGTCCACGTTCTGGGTGCGGCATCCACCTTCAGGGTGTGTGCATCCATGGCCCCCGCTTGCATGGCCCACCTGGCCAGAATCAACTGTTCCACGGAGACCCATCCAGATGTGGATAGGGGCCCCAGTGACCTACTGGGTCCCCAACCTTATTGAGAGATCCCAGGCTGTGTGCTGCTCGGTGGGGGATCGGCTCGAGGAGAACCCGGAGGCAGGTTGTCTGAGAGGGCTGGAACGAACCATCAGGGATGTGGTCGCCGAGAATTGACAGGTACATGTCAGCTGTCAACCGGTGACACTTTCATTGCATTTACTGGGAGGATTCGCTCAATCCGAATTGTTCTCTTGAGTACTGAAGTACTGCGCCTGTGGCAGAGGCCCGAGCCAGGTCTGCCATAGAGACCTGTTCCTCCCAGCAAGCTCCAAGTGACATTCCGGCTGCCAGGCTCATAACGGGAGTCTGTCCGGAGGCACTTTACCCACTCCTCCTGAGTGGAGACGAACTGTATTTACTATTACCGAGAGCGAGACTGCTCTGTGTTATATCCAGGCCTGATACCGCACTGTTCTCTATTACTTCATCAACCTTTCCTATCTCCTGTTGATGTTGGCCGTTGTTGGGCCCTGGAATAAAGCATTTAAAAATCCATTTCGTGACTGGACATTCGCTCACTGCTACTACTCACTGCTACTACCCCTAGACACATCGCAAGGTAACTTAATACATCAATCCCAAACAACAACCAGCAGCTCCTGAGGGGGTAGCGCTACATACTGTCATGCTATACTGGTTACATGTGTACTGATTGTTTATCTGTAAAAAGGACAGGGATACAAGAACGCTAAATGACTATGTGTGAAAATGATTTTAATAAATATGAAATAGAAGTCGCACACGCTTGCTTACATTCATTTATTTGCAGTAGTATTCCTCTGTGTGTGCATGCCTTTTCTGCTCAGTGTCATGCTTTTGTTTGGTGCTGTCTTTGTATGTGCACAGGCAATATTATCTTTTCCGTTTTTCTGAGTCTCCAAGCTCTGTGTTCCACGTTGATAGATTTCCCGTGTCCTGTTATGGCTGCTGTTTCAGATGTCCATGTGAGCGATATTTCAGGGACTCAACATGAGGTACCACTTTCACTTTCCTTCCAGCAATCCACATATATGTTTGATCTGTTTGTGTGCCTTATCTTTTTCATGTGTGCCTTTGTTATCACAATGTTATATATGAGTCTATAGCTCCAGGGCCATAGCTCAAGAAGGGTCTTTTTTCAGTTATATATACAAAAAGGATGTATTTCATAAAGCTAGTGTGTGTTGAGCCAAACATTTTTTATATAGTTTTGGTTAGAACGATATAGAATTAGAACTCTTGTCTGCTTTTACTCTTTTCTCAAGCTCGATTACAAAGATTTACCCTCACTCATTCTGACAACAGTTTCAGTAGACAGGAAGTTAGAAATTTGCAACAGGCACACGGGCAAGAATACAAAGTTGACAGGGATCCTAGTCTTCCCCTACTCTACTAAAGAAAGGCATTTTTTTATCTACCTGTGTTGCTGTTGGAGTAGTCAACTCACTTCCTACATAGTAAAAGGTCAGATGCACAGGAAGTATAGGTAAATTATTATAATACATGATTTATATTAGGGGTCAGAAACCTTTTTCCACTTAAGGGCCAGCTGGATGTATGTGAATGCATGGAGGGCCACATTCACTTGCTAATAAATGAAGATAATAATCTGGACCCCTTTACATTACACAGCCCCTACACCTATGGACCCCTTTACATTATACAGCCCCCGCACCTCGGGACCCCTTTACATTACACAGCCCCCACACCTCTGGACCCCTTTACATTACACAGCCCCCGCACATCTGGACCTCTTTACATTACACAGCCCCCGCACCTCTGGAATCCTTCACATTACACAACCCCCGCACCTCTGGACCCCTTTACATTACACAGCCCCTACACCCCTGGACCCCCTTACATTACACAGCCCGCACCTCTGGACTCCTTTACATTACAAAGACTACAGTTCTCGACCCTTTTACATTACACAGCCCCTGTACCCCTGAACCCCTTTACATTACACAGCCCCCTGCATATTACACAGCCCCCTGCACATCACTCAGCCCCTCTGCATATTACACAGCCCCCAAATTTTATGCTTTAAAATTGCGCACATGCGTGGAATAGCAACAAACTACTGTACTTAAACATCTCCATAGGCAAGGCTTTAAAAAGTTCTACAGGTTACCAGTTTAAAGTTACAAAGGAGGTCTTGTGTTAGAATTATTGCTCTTTTTCTACCAATCGCAGCGATACCTCACATGTATGGTTTGAACACTTTTTACATTTACAGCTGCAACTGGGCACGAGCACGGAGGGATGGGGCACTTTAAAAAATTCTTATTTATTTTATTTCATTTTTTTTTATTTTGACACTGTCCCTTGGAATAAAAAAAATCTAATCACTTTTATTGCTGTCAGAAGGAATGTAAACATCCCTTGTGACAGTAATAGGAAGTGATAGGTACTCTTTATGGAGCGATCCCAGATCTGTGAGACCCTGAATCCCTCTTTAAACATAAAAGTATTCAATTACGCCAAGTTCGGCTGTTTTGAATGCTGTAATTTTTAAAAATTTGGAGTTGTGACATTGCTTCCGAGTTACTGGATCAAAGACCCGATCCAAGACGATTCTGACTTTGTTCGGGTCTCCCTCCAGCCGGCGGGCGCGCCGTAGGTTGATTTATATAGTCCGGCACTTTACAATGTGGTACAATTACAACACAGTTCAATACAAAAAGGGAGCCCGGGCTTCCAATCTAATAGGGGGGAGTGGTACAAGAGGTAATAGCTGCAGGGGAAGATTTGATGGAGTACAGTACAGTTTTTAGGTTTCCCTGAATACATTTGTTTTCAAAGATTGCCTACAGGGAGAAAGGGTAGGAGCTGACCAGATATACTGGGGTAGGGAGCTCCAAAGGACGGGAGAGGTTCTTGAAAAGTCCTGGATGCGAGTATGGAAGGAGGTAACAAGGGAGCTAGAGAGCAAGATGTCTTGGGAGGCGTGGAGAGGACGATTTTGGATGATCTCTGCAGATGATGGGCAATGTTGTGGATGGCTTTGTATGCTGTGGTTAGTATTTTGAATTTAATACATTGGGCTACTGGAAGCCAGTGAAATCTCTCTATGGATTTGTTCACATGTGAGGGTTAGGGGGCAGTAAAACCCTGTGCTTGAGCCATACTCTCTGAAGAGAGATCCAAACGCAGACCGCTCTTCACTAGTGTTAGCGAATCTTAATGATGCCTCTGATAGTCTTTCCTCAACCCATCCAAAATGTAAAAAGCAGTTTTAGTTTGACGTATACTTTAATAGAAATGATAGGATGTGTGAAATGTGTAAAATGGGACGACAAACACACAAATTTTGGTTTATTTGAACAGACAATAAAAATTATGTTTTCGTACACACACAGTTACTATCATAAAATGAATCTTACTGAAATTAGGGCACTTTCACATTGATCCGGTGTGCTTCTCCCACAGTGCGGGTGCAGCGCAGTGTACCTGCAGTTTTCGTGTGGGTCAGCTGCGCTGTGCCATATACTTCCATTATGTCCCGCAGTTTTGGTGTGCTTTCTGAAAGTGCACCCAAAGTCCTTCACGCAGGAGTTATGTTATGCATTGTGGGAGAAACGCACCAGATCAGTGTAAAAAGGAGCCTTGGTAAGAAGAGGCACACATAACCTAAATTTTGCAAGCAGTGAAACTACTCCAAGCATACAAAACCTGGAACAAACAGGGGTTAACAAATATTTGTATTATCAGTAATTACATTTTAATTACGTTAATTAATTGCCCAAAAAGTTTTTTTTTTTAAACAGAATAGGGAATGGTTATAACCCTTGTCTGGTTTTGCTGTCTTTTTTTTTTAATGGAGAAATATCACTTCCTGTACTGGAAACTGGGTACACACACACAGTGGGCTGAACGAAAAAAAGATTCCTCCATCAAAACTAGGTGGATGCAGACATCCCTACTGCTGGGACATTGTAATCTGACATTCAGTGAGGAGTCCCCACTGTCAGAATATACTCAACAGCGTTGCAGCTGATTGGCTGAAAACTGATGATCAAAGAAGGTGTTCTAGTTGGTCCGTTCTACAGGAGCCAATCTTATTATCGGCTTCTGTCCAACAGGGGGATCCAAATTCAGCTGGTCACTGCTAAACTGGACAAATTCCAATCTGTGTGTATCCACCTTTAGTTAGTTGTCACCAAAACAGAAGCCCCCTTCTATTTCTCATACAAATTCCCTCTACAGCAGGGGAACAACAGTAAAGACCTGATAGGTTCTAACCCTTCTCCACTCCATTAGATATACTGTTATGCCTTGTACACACAATCGGAATTTCTGTTGGGATAAATTCATATGGATTTTTCTGATGGAATTCCGTTCAAGCTGTCTTGCATACTCACTGTCACACCAAATTCCGACCGTCAAGAATGCAGGGACGTACAACACTACGACGAGCCGAGAAAAATTAAGTTCAAAGCTTCCGAGTAGGGTTGTCCAGATACCGATACTAGTACGGTACGGATATTTCGACCGTGTGTTTGCCCCATCTGAGTTTTTCCATCGGAAAAAAAGGGGACACGTTCTCTTTCTAAGTCCGTCGAAATTTCCAAAGGAAAAACTCAGATGGGGCACACACACGGTCGGAATATCCGATGAAAAAATTCTGTCTGACTTTTTTTTCATCAGAAATTCTGATCGTGTGTATGCGGCATAAGTTGGATAATTTGAAGTTCTTCGTTTGAAAGTTTTTTCTAATAGTACAAATGAAGAGTTTAGACATTTGGTAGGTGCTTTTCAATAACTTCATAAATGGCTTAGATATTTGGTAGGTTCTTCCTAATAATAGGGTGCACTGGGTGCACCAGCTTTACCAGGCTCCACAGTGTTTATAAGAACAAGTTCTCCTGTTGGCTGGGCTACATGTTTCCCTTTGAAATAAACCAGAGTCCCCCGAACAAGAGTAGCCATGACTTTTCCTTGAAGAAGGAATCCTAGATATGGGGTGAGCTGCAAGGTACAAAATCATTATTAGATGTCATGTAAGTCGATTACAGGTCTGAAAATATTACAATACTGGGCATTAGGCACCTAAGTCTTTTAATACATGTCAACGCTCATATACAAGCTGGCCTTTGTTTTAAATGGCACTAAAGCAATGATTTGTGTTATCAACATGATGCATTGACATGTGTTATATCTTGCTTATGGATGATAATAGCAGCACATGAAAATGTATGATTGTTCATAATGCATGTAAAATTGCATGAAAACATGTACAGAAAGGTGTGAATCCAGCCTGAAGTTCCATTGCACCCCCAACTGATTTTTCAGTGTTTGCAAGTGCTGAAGAGTTTTTACACTTCCCCATTAATAAGGTTTCTGTGCAGCCTGAACTTTACACCATATGGCCAATTTGAGGGAACCTCTCTTTGTTGGATTTGGATTTAGAATGCAGCAGGAAAAGACCTAGAAGGGGTGGGAAGTCCCAGAACTCCAAGGTAAATTGGCACAGAGGCAGGAATTATGGCAGGATATTATCAGCACTGAATTCACATAGAAGTATTAAAAAGCCAACAGATAATGCTCTAGACTCTCTGCCTCTGTCTACTATTTATATTTATCCTGGTGTGTTAGCTTTGTGTATTGCGCCTATAGCGGTATATGTATGCATAACTGGGTTTATTGCAATGGAGGGATATGCTTGGTTTTGCAGTATACTTTGTAGCGTTGTCACTCTGCATAATTCCCATAAACTTTGCTCTGTCCAAATTTGTTACCTATACTGATTTCCACCCTAGGCCCACTCTATATTGCAAATTATGTATGTGGTTCTTTTTTCTTCCCTATGTAGAAAGTGTTTTTTGTTAACATCTTAACCCCCAGACCATATTGCTGGTCAAAGACCAGAGCACTTTTTGTGATTCGGCACTGCGTCGCTTTAAATGACAATTGCGCGGTCGTGTGATGTGGCTCCCAAACAAAATTGGCGTCCTTTTTTTCCCACAAATAGAGCTTTCTTTTGGTGGTATTTGATCATCTCTGCGATTTCTATTTTTTGCTCTATAAACAAAAATAGAGCGACTATTTTGAAAAAAATTCAATATTTTTTACATTTTGCTATAATAAATATCCCCAAAAAATATATAAAAAAAACATGTTTTTTCCTCAGTTTAGGCCGATACCTATTCTTCTACATATTTTTCGTTAAAAAAAAATCGCAATTAGCGTTTATTGATTGGTTTGCGCAAAATTTATAGCGTTTACAAAAAAGGGGGTAGTTTTATGGCATTTTTATTAATATTTTTTTTTTACTAGTAATGGCGGCGATCAGCGTTTTTTTTCAGTACCGAGACATTATGGCGGACACTTAGGACAATTTTGACAAATTTTTGGGACCATTGTTATTTTTATAGCGATCAATGCTATAAAAATGCATTGGATTACTATAAAAATGCCATTGGCAGTGAAGGGGTTAACACTAGGGGGCAGGGAAGGGGTTAAGTGTGTTCCTGGGAGTGTTCTAACTATATGGCAGGGTTGACTCACTAGGGGAAATCACTGATCTTCTGTTGCATACAATGTATGAACAGGAGATCAGCGTTTCCCCCGCTGACAGGACCGAGAGCTTTGTGTTTACACACAAAGCTCCCGGTCCCCGCTCTGTAACAAACGAGCGCGCGTGCCCGGCGGCGATCACGCCCGCCGGGCACACGCGCGAGACTCGGGGGACTATTTTTCTTCCGTCCGGCGGATCGGAACGGATGAATACGGACACACTGTCCGTATTCAACCGATTCCCCATAGGGGAGAGTAGAGGAAAGACAGGGCGGTCTCTGCACAGTGTGCAGGACCGCTCTGTTCGCCGACAGCTCAGCAGGGATTACGGACACACACGGAGCGGACACAAAAACGGTCCGCTCCATGTGAAAGGACCCTAAGCCACTACTGCTGTCCAACAATCAAAGCAACTGTTCTAATGTCCAAGTTCATTCACCCTTATCCAAGTTCCAAGTTCTGTACAGTAGGAATCAAGACTGTACTTCACAGTCAGTGGACGTCTACCACCAGTAGCCTAAGCTATGTAACTTCCTTACCCAATGCTTCCCCAGAGCATTTCCAATCACTGCTTAACTTCCCAACAGGTTTGAATTAATTCAATACGAAGTCATATATTAATTTTTGTTTTACTAACAATTAAAATTGTCGACTCTTTCATCTGGTTTTTGTCTGGTGCTCCTTTCTGTATTTCTGTGGCTTGAGATGTTGTTGGGAACCCATCAAGGGAAGCCTAATACCGCGTACACACAACCGTTTTTCATAATGTGAAAAATGCACTTTTTTTTAATTGGTCATTAAAAACGATCGTGTGTAGACTCCAGAGCATTTTTCTCGACGTGAAAAATGGGCATTAAAAATTTAGAACATTTTTTTCTCGTCGTTTTTCACATCGTCGTTTTTCACGTCCTGAAAAACGGTCGTGTGTAGGCTTTAACGACTGGGGAAAAAAATGCGCATGCACAGAAGCAAGTTATGAGAAGAAAAAATCAGTCCAAAGGGTGGCGCCAATCAAATGGAAATTCCCCTTTATTGGACCAAAATCCCATCGGACCAGAACGCGGTGACGTAGAACACAACGACGTGATGAAAAAACAAAGTTCAATGCTTCCAAGCATGCGTCGACTTGATTCTGAGCATGCGCAGGTTTTTGGTCCGATGATTTGGTGTACTAACCATCGAACCTGTCCAACGGACAGGTTTCCATCGGACAGGTTTTAAAGCATGTTTTAAAACTTTGGTCCGCTGGAAAACGGTCCGATAGGCCGTACACACGATCGAACATGTCCGCTGAAACTGGTCTGCGGACCAGTTTCAGCAGACATGTTCGATCGTGTGTACGCGGCCTTAAAGTTCCCAGCACCTCTGGGAATGTTTTTCCGATTCTGATTGGTGGCTGTCAGAAACTTTGTAGCACATATAGCTTTTTAATACTTTGTGTTTCTTACATTACAGTACATTGTACTTTCTGTGTGTAAAATACAACTTGTAGTTGGTGTGATTGAAAATAGCTTTCACGTGTCACAATCAAGGATTCTCAGATCACCAGATTACCAACAATAGGGAATAAGATGAACTATTACCAGTTCTGAATTTCTATCACTAATGCATGAAGATAACTTACACAAACGTTGGTGCCAAATTCAACATGCCTGTGGTAAGATTATGTCTTTAATATGTAACAATTTATTATTTTAATTTGTATAATAACTAAGCTGTGAAATTTGCAATTGTAAAATGTCTCATTTGGTTACACTTTTTATTTACCTTATTCTTGTGATGAATATCATTTTCTTGTACCTAGTACAACAGCAGAAAAACAAAATGATTAGACATACTAATATGAGAAATTGTGCTAAATGTTATAAACAGAAATGAAATATCAGCAGAGCTAAAGTGGTTCTAAACTCTTGAGCCTCGTACACACGACCGGTTTTCCCGTCTGGAAAACTGCCACATGAGCTTTTGGCTGGGAAAACCGGCCGGGTGTATGCTCCATCACAGTTTTCCCGACAGGAAAACTGCTGTAAAAAAAAGAGAATCGGGTCTCTTTTTTCCCGCCGGGATTCCCGGTGGTTTTTAACCCGACAGCTTTCCTATGGGAAACATTGCGATGGAGCATACACACGGCCATGATTCCTGACCAAAGCTCTCATGGCAGTTTTCCTGTCTGGAAACACGGTCGTGTGTGGGGGAAATAGTTACCGAGCAGGTTTTCTGTTTTCCCCTTGGGTTTCCTGGAGGACTTTTTAACGTCGGGAATCCCGTACGTGTGTACGAGACTTAAAGGTTTTTACCTTAAAGTGATTAAAACAAACAAAACAAGTACAGCGCCAAAGATACAAAGTAAGGCAATGTCCACACATTAACACCAAATAGTGATGTTAGATAAATGATTTATTGGTAAAGACTAGATTGGTTGATGAGCAGCTGAAAAGGATTTTCACATCAGGAGTGATGTGGAGGGGTCAAAACAAACTAGAAAAATCCTTAAAAGAAAGCGCTAGAACTAAATCATTTCAAAAAGTCCCACAAACATATTAATAGATTTATTGAAAATAAATGGTGTCTCAGAAGAGAATATCCAAAGTTCCAGTTTAAAACTGCAGCATATACAATATGTGATGTAAATGATCCAAGAGGTTCTACTCCACAACACAATTAACCTCAGCACAATCACAAGAAGCAGCACTTCTGCCAGGCATATGTCTATCCCACAGGCACAGTATCTGACGTGGGGGAGGCAATCCAATGCTAGACTGCTTCAGAAGCAGAGTGGCTAGCACGCTCTTACCCTGACCCTGGTGGATGGATGGTCAATCAGAGGAGAAGGGATTCTGTCAGCCGTTGGAGACAAGAAACTGTCCTTCCCGGTGCGCTGTTGGGCGGCCAAGCCGCACGCTGCACTCAAGCAATGCAGGACATCTCGCTGATGCTGAATGGAGGGGCGGGAGCCAGAATCAGAAGTGCTAGTCCGGGATTGGATGGAAGGTTGGAGGCTGGATTAGAGGCTGAGCCTGTAGAAACGAAGTAGGCGGGCTGCCTTGTGGTGTTCCTGGAGCGATGTCTCGAGAGATCTGTACAG
>CM056052.1:131418080-131535580 GCA_029574335.1 Rana kukunoris
GCTGAAGAAACACTGGATGCCATAAACACAGCCCTATTACAGTCAGCTAACTTAATAGCGCCGAAACGAAAAACCCACACCCGGAAAAAAAACTCCAGCTGGTTCAACAACCAACTGGCGTTACTGAAGCAAGAGCGCAGAAGGGCGGAAGCCGCCTGGAAAAGAAGCCCTTCAGATGAGAACCTCTCCATCTACAAGGCAATAACAAGAAAATACCACAAAGAAATCTTCACAGCCAAGAAAAACTATTTTTCTGAGGCTATCAACAGCACCCTTAATTGCCCCCGTGAACTCTTCAAGCTGGTCACTCAGACCATGAATCCAGGATGTCTTGAAGCCCCCAATTCAGAAACACAAGAATTTTGTAATGAATTATCGGATTACTTCATGAATAAAATCGAGGGAATCCGGCAAAGCATTCAGCAAAACAATTCCCCCCATAGCCCCCCCGCAATTATTTACACAACACCTGCAGTAACTCGCCACAACCAGGTGAGTTCACGCTGGAACCCATCTCTATCCATGCCACTAAAAATATAATCGGTACTTTGCGTAACAGCACTGCGCCGAATGATATTATCCCCACCAAACTGCTGAAGGAATGCGCCGACATCCTGGCACCTCCTATCACGCAGCTTATTAACCAATCTTTCAGGGAGGGCATAGTGCCCTCCCAGTTGAAGGAGGGCACAATTCGACCCATCTTAAAGAAACCCACCCTGGACCCCAAGGACCCACTCCATCGCCGTCCCATAACAGGCCTAAATGTACTCTCAAAAGTAATGGAAAAAGTAGTGGTACAACAGCTGCAACAGCATCTAGATACCCACAACCTACTTGATCCATTTCAATCGGGATTCCGGCCCGGACACGGGACAGAAACTGCATTGCTCAAGATATGGGACAACGCTCTCGAGGCCGCAGACGAAGGAGAATCTTGTCTTCTGGTTCTGTTGGACCTAAGCGCAGCCTTCGACGCTGTAGACCACAAGCTTTTATTGACTCGGCTAGCTGAAGTAGCCAAAGTCGCAGAAAGCGATCTATCTTGGTTCTCCTCTTTTTTGGAGAACCGATCACAAATGGTGAAGTTGGGACCTTTCACTTCTGAGAAACGCACACTATCGTGTGGAGTCCCTCAAGGATCCCCTTTGTCGCCGGTGTTATTCAACATCTATCTTCGCCCTCTTTTTGAAATCATCAGCAGCCAAAAACTGCTCTATCACTCATATGCAGACGACACGCAACTACCACGTATTTTCGCATTTGCAATAAAAAGGATCACCACCTCAATCTAGAGATATGCCTCTCTTTGATAGAGGACTGGATGTCAAAGAGTTATCTTAAACTCAACGGAGCGAAAACAGAACTTCTCCTGTTTCACGCCAAGCGTATGAATCAACCTGCAACAACTTGGACACCCCCACCCATTTTGGGCAAAATCATCACCCCTAGCGCCAAATTCAAAAGTCTCGGGGTCATTTTTGACTCCTATATGACAATGGACGCACAAATAGGGTCAGTAGTCAGCGGATCTCACCATCTGCTGCGCCTACTACGCAGACTTATTCCTTTTATTCCCAAGGAAGACATAGCGGTCGTGGTGGTAACAATTGTGAACTCCAGATTTGACTATGCAAATGCCCTTTACCTCGGACTCCCCAAGTACCAATTAGCTCGTCTGCAGGTCGTTCAAAACACGGCTGCTAGACTTGTGACGGGAAAAAAAACCTGGGAATCTATCTCACCTTCACTGAGAACCCTTCACTGGTTACCAGTAAAAGACAGAATAACTTTTAAAGCACTCTGGAATGCCTTCCCATTATCTATGCGAAAAAATAAAAAGCTCATAATCCCAATCGCGTTTTGCGATCCACCAATCAAAATCTACTCCAGATACCGAAAACAAACTACAAGTCCAAAGGAGATAGAATATTCGCGGTCCAAGGTCCCAGACTATGGAACACTTTGCCAACCAGCATTCGGTTGGAGGAGAACCACTTGGCATTCAGGAGAAAGATTAAAACTCACCTCTTTTGATATCAAAAGAGACAGGAACAACAAGCGCCCAGAGGCGATTTGGTTCGCATGTGCCGCGCTATATAAGTTTTCATTCATTCATTCATTCATTCAAATCAACCTCAGTATGTATTTAGCTGGCTATACACTAATAGATTTTCAAATGAAAATTCATAAGAAGATTCTCAGTACATTTGACGATTTGATGAAAGTAGTTAAAAATGTCATTTGTTTTTGACATTTGATATTTAATTGAAGGGACTATGCCAAGTAAAAACCAGATACACTGTTAGAAATGTGTTTGTTTGAAAAACATTTTCCGTCCTGCTTGTTTGAATTTTCTCATCACTGCAGTCAAAAATTAATGTCAAATTGACCCCACTAAAAAATTGAAAATAGAATGAACCTTCTCATAATAATACTTACCTAGGTGGATGCTGCATCTGTCCCCCAGTGTCGCTGTACTAAGAACCGATCGAACATTACCGATGGCTCAGTTCTCTCGGCTCCCCAAGCGGAAAGCTGCTGCCTATCAATCAGCATCTATTCTGCTCTGCTCCCCCATGCTCACTAGAGTGCTGAGCTGTGAAGGGGTGGCTCGCTGAGAGGCTGAGATAGCTATCAGTCCAGGCACCTGGTGGATCAAGACTCCCAGGGTCGTGATGTCGCGGGACCTAGACTGATCTTGGTGACGTAAGCAGAGAGCGGACTTCAGACACCAGTGTTGCTCATCTTACTTTAAAAAAGTAATTAGTTACAGTTACAAATTACTTCTCTGAAAAAGTAATTGCGTTAGTGACTCAGTTACTACATTGAAAAAGTAATTAGTTACTCAGCAAAGTAACTAATTTTTTTTTAATATTCTACAATGCTTTGTTGAGAAGCAGATGACGGGCGCTTGCCAGGGAGCAGTGAGTTAATACTCCAAGACAAAAGAGTGCCAGATCCTTGAGAGAAAAAACCGGAAACAAATGGTGATCTCGTGTATATCCCAGCCTAGGTGCATCCGTCCCACCATGTATGTGCAGCTAATAGAACTTAAAACCCTTATCCATCTGCTACATATTACATCCAAATTATAAGCTGGATTAAAATGTATGTTTATAATATACATTCCCTTGACGTTTACAGAGTCTGTAATTTAAAATCTTATATTAGGCTTTATTAGAATGTTCTATAGTTTATTGTTTATTATTTTATTTATCGTATATAAGCTTTATTAGGTGCAAGGGATCTGGAATGGGGATGTCAGATTTTTCTTTGTTGTCTGATGAAGAGATGAAATCACTGACCAAAAATAACCTGCTGATCATTGGTCTGTATAGGTGTCCTGCACTTACCATGTTGACCACTAGATGTCGCTGTGTATACTGTGTTGTATAGGGAACGTTTGTTCTGTGGAACATTTTGTTCCGGCCATGTGTTCCCCGGATCATTGATCAGGTTGCGCACACAGTGTGTGTGATCGATGCGAGTTGTTCCCCGGTGATAGGTCAGTGTGAGGCGGGTGGGACTCATTGTATCCAGGGCTCCTTGCGATTGGGAGTTTTCAGACTGCTGTGACAGGCCATCACAGCGGTCACATGATTCTAAAGCGGAGTTCCACCCATATTTATGTTCACAGCGCCAGCAGAAGCAATTATTCTGCTGCCATCTAGTGGCGGTAGATGTAATTGCGATAATGCCGCCCAAGTAATGGGAACTGCATTACCGTGAGGGGAAGAGTAATCAGGTAGATTACTCTTTACCCTCAAAAGGGGCTGTGCTAGGTAACTGCGTTTATGGTAACTCCGTTATTTACAACACTGCGGGTCACAGAAGTGCATAACGAATTGCACTTCTGTGACCCAGAGAAGCCCAGCCAAGCGAGCTCAGGCTGGACTTCTCCTTTAAAACAAAAACTTTTGAAATAAAATGTTCTAGTGTATATCCAACTTTAGTATGTGATAACTAGATATAACCACATTTTCACTGTATGTATCATCCTCCATCAGCGGCAGACTTCAGGACTGCAGTAAAACCATCAGGGCTCAGTACCCCCAAGTGTTGAATTTGTGCCTCAAAATAATGAATGAACCCTAACTGCATCCTGGAATCTGTGTTCCAATATTGTTATATTGCTAGTCTTTAAAAACTTTCTATAGTGGTTAAAGAGGAGTTCCGGGCATATTTTTTTGCAAGCTAAAATTAATCACAATAAATAGTCCCAAGCGCCCCAATCCATCCAGAAATCATTGCAAACACTTGCCTTATATCCTCCAGCTCATGTTGTAGCCGTATCCATCATATGTGTGGGCATGTGAAGCCTAGTTCGTTTTCCTTCCTGGTTTTTAGGGAGAGGTGCATGCTGGGCGATTTTTAGGCACAGTAATGCATGATGACACACATTACCCAGGAGGCAATGGGGTCTTAGGACAGGAAGTTGAACCACCTAGGACCAGGAACTAGGCAGATTACGAAATCTGCCTATTAACAGCCAAAAGGCAAACTGTTAAAAGAAAGTTCATTTTTAAGGTGGAACTCCACTTTAAGCCTAGATATAATGAACCACAAAAAGGAGGAAACAAAAGATTGTCTTCCTTTAAATGTTGCCACCATCCCAAAATCATAGGACATAACTCTAAAAGGGCATAAGTACCCTCCGGTATATCGGGATTTTAAGGGCAAATAGAAAAAACAAAAATGTATAAAAATATATAATTTATTCATGAACGTCATCGCCGGTGCCGTATGCGTTCCAGCCTGGAACGTAGAAGTGCGCTGCGAATCGGCGCTTCTGTTTGAATCAGTGCTAATGCACTGCATCTAATTCCTTGCCTATAATGACATTCATTGCACACACAATTGGCGCTCTATTATTTTCGGCCGCAGCCGGCTCAGCTACCAAAGGGCTGCAGCAACTATCCTTCCCTGAAGCTGAAGAGCCTGCCATCCTGGATGCCTGCCACAAAGGAACTACAGGAACCATCAATCCCAGGCTGGAAACCATCCTCTCCTGCATCTGCGCTGCACCCTCTAAAGAGATCTTCCTACAGGACAACCTACACTATGGAATCCTTTGCTTCTACACTGAAGCCCTGCAAACGGATAGGTAGCAATTGTGTCACTTGTAGTTCTACAGAAAGATCTTCTGCATACTTACCAACTAAAACAATTGCTGGTATCTATTATGGCTTGTGTCTATTAACATACTTCTTGGGACTGACTAGTGTGTCTTTAGCTGTCGCTGCAGAGTATCTTAAAGGGACATACACTCTCAAAATACCTGTGCTATAGATGCCCTTCATATGCAATTACTAGTTGCTATCGCTAACGTGTACTCTCAAATTACCTGAGCGACATTTGCCTCTTATATATAACTATTAGTTGTTGCTACAACTCCTAATTACTATGTGTGCTCACTAAGTACCTAAGCTGTAATTGCTACTCTCATGCAACTATTAGTTGTCGCTACAATGCATATTTACTACATGCTGACATAAGTGCTACTTGTATATGGGCCTATGCCTAAAGTTGTGGAACATGTTCGCCTAAACTTCCTATGCTAAGGGTTGACGTATTTCATACCTTCTCCCTTAGTCGCCTAATGCACGACGCTATGTAATACTGATAATCGCTTGCATGCAGTTGTGCTATAATTTTAAACGCTAAGCTTTGGTCCCATGTTGTAATGCGTCCAAGATCAGTAGCTCAACGCATATCTTTATGTGAGAAAGAGATGATGTAGAGAACCCCCAAACTCCTGTTTGTGTGGAGTGACACCTGGGGCTTAAATCTGAATTCTCACATAAGGAAGAGCATTGAAATCCTTGCATCCGCAGTTGTGGTTCACTCCCGTTCCCTAGAGCCGTTACACCATCCCAGTTCGGATTGGCCCACACAAAGGTCCCAGCAAGACACCTCAAATGGCCGAGAACCCTGAAGCTTCTGAATACAATCTGAATACAAGCGTCTGTGCTGCTGCCATAGCATTATATTGCAAATTCGTCCTTTGCCCCTCCATGAATGGCAATGGCAGTTCTGCTCTATTTCTTAGGATACAGTGAGGCAAAGTGAGGCACAGTGAAGGATGCAGATGGACACCCTAGGCTTATACTCGAGTCAATACGTTTTCCTAGTTTTTTTGTGGTAAAATTAGGTGGGTCGGCTTATACTCGAGTATATACAGTATCTACAAATCCAGTACTTGAATATATTTGTACTGTCTCCTACCAAGAGCCTCCGAAGTAAGGATTGGTATTCCTGAAACATGTTAGGCTGTAGGAGCTAAAACTTTTTTCACTGGAAAATGTGTACAAATGTCTCAAATCATGATTGTACTATTCTATGTATAATGTACGAATTATCAATGTGTTTCACATATTTTTATATTTGCATACAAATAACTCTTTTTAAGGAATAATACGATTTTTCTTTAATAAATTATATATTTTTATACATATAAATTATTTACATTCTGCACATCTGTGTGCCCACTGTAAGTGCAGACAAAGATGAGGACAATGAAGGCATATACTTCACATACTTGTGTGATTTATTATCTTCACTTCCAGAGGCCTAGAAAATGATGATTTTCATGCTACACTGGAGCAATAGTGGGTCAGCAATGGCAGCCTACACATTTATGTCAACACAAAAATGATGTAAAATACTTTTTTTTTTTTTCCAATTTATCTGTAGATTTATGCACTTCTTTCTCTCCTTGCTTATTAAGAGATAAAGGTGCCACATCCTGTAAAATACAGCTTTTCAGGCTATCGCTGACTCAGACTCCCAACAGTTTTCATATACAGTAAAAAATTGGTTTGAGAGTGACTTGGTTTGAGAGCGTTTTGCAAGACAAGCAACATTTTTTACAAAAATGTTACTTGATATACAAGCGATGTCTTGTTATAAGGCCTCGTACACACAACCGAGGAACTCGTCGGAAAAGACACATCGTTTTCCTTGACGAGTTCCTTGTCAGGCTTGTCGAGAAACTTGACAAGCTGTCTTTGCATACACACAGTCAAGACCAAATCTCCTCGTTCTCAAACGCGGTGAAGTACAACACATACAGCGGCAGGTGAAGTTCTTTCCACTGGCACAACCCTTGGGGCTGCTTTTGCTAATCTCATGTTACTGTGTGTTAAGTAAAAGTTTGGTGAGAGGCGATTTGCACTTTTCACTCTGTTACAGCGTGACAAATGTGCTATCTCCATTACAAACGCTACTTTTACCAAAGGTGCGCTCCTGTCTCATAATTAATTCTGAGAATGCGCGGGTTTCTAAGCACACACACGAACGTGTTTCTCATCGAAAACCAGCCCAACGAGGAACACGACGAGGAAATTGAGACTCCCGGCGAGGAAAAAGGGAACTTGTTCTTTTTTTTTCTCGTCGAGTTCCACTTCAGTTTTCTCGATGAAAAGCATAGACACGACCGTTTTCCTCTCTGCAACCAAGTTTCTTGATGTATTCTGTCGAGGAAAACGGTCGTGTATGAGGCCTTAGAGTAGTGTCACATCACAATTGAGTATAAAAGAGAAGAGAGGCGCCTCTAAGTGTAGCAATATGATTACATTTAATGAAGGTACAACATTTAGCAGATCACATGGTTGATGATTAAAACAGTCTAAGTATGCAGGGATCCGCGGTAAAGCTGTCCACATAGACCATCCTCCGCACTGCCATCAACGTCGTCCCTACCATGCTGCGCTCCACGAGAGGTTCAAGCATCACTTTCAGATCACTTTACTGCAGGGCAGTCTTCCCCGTCACGACTGCAGACTGACAGCAGTGAGAGCCGATGCTGCGGGTGATTGTCTATGTGGATAGCTTTACCCTGGATGCCTGCATACTTATATGTGTCTCTTTTATTCATCAATCATGTGAGTTGCTAAATGTTGTACCTTCATTAAATGTAACCACATTGCTACACCTAGAGGATCCTCTCTTCTCTTTTATACTCTAGCTCCTTCTGGATTTTGCTTCTAATCCCCTTGTGGAGCTGCAATTTGTGGATGGACATTTTGCGGTTACACAACTTATCACATTGCTATAATCTTTTTATATGGACTATAAACTGAAGGACATTAATTTTTATTATATTATACACAATTTATATATCGCCAACGGTTTACGCAGCTCTTTACAATGTATAGGGGGGACAGCACAATTACAGTACAGTTCAATACAAAAGGTACAGGAGGGCCGTGCTTGTAGAGCTTATATTCTAAAGGGAGGGGGTGGTGGTACAAAAGTAATAGCTGCAGAGAATGATTTAATGGGGGTGGCTCAGTGACAGTTGTTAGGTGGGTGTGGGATAGGCTTTCCTGAATGAATAATTTTTTTCAGGGATCTCCAAAGGGTGGACAGGGTAGGGGCCGATCAGACATACTGGGGCAGGGAGTTCCAGAAGATGGGAGAGGCTCTGGAGAAGTCCTGAAGGCGAGCATGGGAGGAGGTAACAAGGGAGCTAGATATCAGGAGGTCCTGGGAGGAGAGGAGGAGACGATTTGGGCGATATCTGCAGATGAGGTTGGTGATGTAGATGAGGGCAATGTTGTGAATGGCCTTGTATGTTGTGGTTTGCATTTAGAATTTTATATGGTGGGGTAGAGGAAGCCAGTGAACTGCCCTAGTTAACCCTTTCACTCCCTATGCCAGCGTTGGCAGATCGCTGTATTAGTGTCGCTGCTAGGTAGCTAATTTTTTTTTAAGTCATGGCTAAATAAATCTAAATGTTTGACTAAATTTAGTTAGTAACAAAAAGTAAAAAATAGATGTATTTGTAGCGCAAAAAATAAAAAGCAGCATAATGCCACCAAAAGAGCTCTATTTGTGAAGGGGGGATAGCTGTTAAAGCGACGCAGTGCGTCGCAAAAAGGGTAGGCCATTAAGGAGAGAGTTGCAGTAGTCAAGGCGGGAAATAATCAAGGAGTAAATAAGTTGTTTTGTGGTGTCATTAGTCTGGAAGGGTCGAATTCTGGAGATGTTGTGGAGGTTAAGGCGGCAGGATTTAGCCAGTGATTGGATACAGGGGCTGAATGAGAGGTCAGAGTCAAGGATTACACCCAGGTCCCTGGACAATTAGTAAATGGTCGTGGAACAAATCATTTGAGTTTCCATTATTTCTTATGGGGAAATTCGCTTTGATATACAAGTGCTTTGGATTACAAGCATGTTTCTGGAATGAATTATGCTCGCAATCCAAGGTTTTACTGTCTTCCCTGTTTGTAGGTGTCTCATAGCTTAGCTGTCTGACCTCACTGATGATTCTCTTGAGTTTTAGCAAGAGAAACATAACACTGACCATGATGTCACCTTACACATACAAGCAATAAGTCAATACTACTGGATCTGCCTGACTATTGTAACTTACACACGTCTCATGCTGTATAAAGTAAGGTGGATGGATTCAAGGATTTTACAATACCGCATCTACCAATAACAAATTGGACACCTTTTTAACTCATCTTTTTATCTCCATACACTACAGGAGTTTTTTCGGAACATTTGTATCATTTGACAATACGATGTGTGCTATAATTCCAATATAAAGATTGATTCTAATACCGGAAATTCCCAACAACGATGAGTTTATTGTGTGATACGATATTCTTATATCAGTACACCAATAATAATTTCTCTGGCATATTTTTTATTCTTTTTATCACTGCTGTAATTCATTCTTTTATCACTTACTGGCATGGACACTCTTACTGATACAAACCATTTATAATTAGTCTTAGATGTGTGATATACTAATAGAAAGTCCTAATTAAACCAGCATGCCATCACACCAAAAAGAGTTCATAGGCTCCTTTGTCCTGCACACTTATTGATCTAGATGGCAGAAGTGTTTGGCAATTCATAAGGTTAACGTGAATGCATTTATATATCAAGGGTCTGTCCCAGATCACTATGAAAACAAAAAGATGTAGCTTTGTTTGAAATATCAAATCTGAGCAGTGGGGTGATGCCATACTAATGTATCAAATCTGGCCAACGTCTAACAGTAGATTTGTCAGTGACATGACAAATCACAATAACGGTCTACTAAAAACTACATATTTTATTACAAAAATAAGCAGTTCTGAAAGCCTTATCTATACATAGGATCAGTTTTGTTATTGTCTCACCCTCCTCAGTGGCATATACTAACCGGTTTTTACACCAGCGTCATTCGATCAGCTGCCAAATTCAAGCAAAATATCTATGACTTTTGGGTATGGAAAAGAATGTGATCCACTCAATGGTCACAACACTTATGACTCTGTCATATGGGTTCAGGGAGAATGTATATGTATATGGCTGAACAGAACATCAGCAACAAAAACATTAAAATAACGTGAGTATGTAAATAAGCTAAGGGGCATTCAAGTGAACATGGTACTACTTGTGTAGGACAATATTTCTACCCACAGGCTAAAACTAAAAAGGCTAATGCACAGACATCTAGATTTACACAGCTGTGTCACATATATGTCAGTATCTTATTCTAGAAAGTGTGATTCTAAGCCTCATGCCTGAACAAAGATGGCATTGGTCTTCTGATGAGAAAGGAAGAGGAAGGCATTGTCAGGAGGAGAGCTAGGGCACCTCTGAGCACCCCTAGGGCTCTGTCCAGAGCTGTGTGTTCAGGTAGGAGGAGATTTCCACTATAGCCTTTATATATGCACATGTGTTATGTCAATATCATGTGAACTGGCTAGCCCTGAGAACAAGGAAATGTTCTCTCCAGCATAAAAGACAGAACTGAGCATGTGCAGGTCGGCTACCCTGCCTGTTTTAGCTGGCCTTCCCCAGATAGACAGTGCAGGAGGGGAGGATCTGTGCATACAGGATAAAAGAGCCTTTTTAGACAATGCAGAGGATTAACTTAAGTTCCACAGTGAGTATAACAAGCATGGTATTCTGCATATACAGACTGATTTTACTGTTGTGGGTTTAGTGACACTTTAAGGTACAAAACAAAGCCTACTGGGTATACCCAGGCTTATAGGGTAAAAATAAAAAAAGGAAGCAATCAACTCTTCACTTGACAACCAAGCTATCGAATTTAGATGAAGCTCATTAGCATAGGTGTAACCAAAAAAAGGCACCACCTAAACTGTCGCTACCCTACAGATGTTCCCAGTAAGTAAAATCAGAGAAGGGGAACTGATCCCATGGAGGTGTCCCTAGAAGGGTTTGTTCCCAAAGAGGAGATCCAGATAACCCATGTTTTGGTGATTTTCCCAGGACAACCCCTGGATTCATAAGTGAACTTAAACAGCAGCATTGCCGAGTTGACCAGATTCAGAAATCAAGTGTAGGTGCCATTGGAGATTACACATTATTCTTCATGCATGCATTTAGGATGCTTGCTAGGTCTACTTTGAAGGAAATTTGTGCTAGGCTACCAATGCTGACTTGCTTCTGAAACATTCAACTGTCTGCCTGCCATGTAGAATGATCTGCAGAAATCGAGTCAGAAATCTTTTTAGGCATAGCTATTTTTAGAAGAGTTCAGGGATCACAGCCTCAATCCTAGTACAGATCAGATATTTCCCAGAATCTTCTAATGGGTCAACAGCTAGTGGTGGAGAGGGGATGGAGACATAGGTGGTGGAAGGTATCAAAAGTGCTTCAGGTACAGGTTTTTGTGAGACTCAAGGTATTTAGACATCCCTCCACCTCCCCCGCCATTGCCAATATTATGCTGGTGAGAGGGGTTGCAGATCAAATTCAGAAACCTATTGATCCAGCTTGCCACACTGCCAGCTAAATTTAATGATAGTACAGTACCCAGCTTCCCAAAATCATACTGGAAATTGACCAATACCTACCAAACTGTAGGGAAGAAATTCCTCCCCAGGCCTCCATGTAATCTCCCTCTTTCAGAAGCTTGAGGTCTGGTGTGCATGGTGAATGGTCAGAAACCACCATGTCTATATGGCCCTGCAGGAGTGCATTCCACAGAGCCTCCTAAAAATGACAAGAGGTAAGGCAGCATCAAGTTTCCACATGTTTAAATTAACTCATAATCAATAAAATTATCTAGATTGTTACCTGTAAACTGTATAGTATGTAGTGATAAGTGACGCTAGACATCTGCAGTGCCGAAAAATGTGTTTGTTTTTGTTTCATTCGTTTGTTTTCTTTTCCAAATTCTTTATTTTGAATAAATTCGTAACTTCAAAAAAATTTAAATTTGTCACGTTCCATTAGTTTAGATGCAGTATAATTTGTAAAATCAAAAAATTTGAAAATCTGAAAATTCGAAAATCTGAAAATTCGAAAATCTGAAAATTCGAAAGAACGAAACTAAGAACGGAAATTCAAAAATAAGAATGAAAATTCAGAAGTTAGAAAGAACGGAAAATACGAAAATAAGAACGAAAAACCGAAAATTCGAAAGAACGAAAATCTGCAATTAAAAACGAAAATCCGAAATTCCGAAGATTTGAAAATCAGAAAATTCAATTCAAATCCGAAATAATAAGTAACAAACTAACTAATAATAACTAACTTTTAATTCATAGGTATTGGAATGTCAAATTTGACTGTTTGTGAACGTAAAGGAATATGAATTTATCCAAAGTTACAAATTATCTGAAATAACAAATGCCGCTTCTAAATGAATGGAACGTAACTAATTAATAATAATAATAAATAATAATAATAAAAACATTTATTATTATTGTTATTTGTTACGTTCCATTCATTTAGATGCGGCATTCGTTATTTTGGATAATTCCCAATAGTTAGTAATAGTTATTATATTTCCGAATTAATGAATTTGCAGAATTTAGTTGAAAAACGAATTGCACATGTCTAGGTGACACAGTAGAGCTGGCTGGAGTAATTTATGTCCCTCCGAAAGAGGGATACATGTCCCTTAAAGTGGTTGTAAACGTTATGCTACAGGTAAGCCTATAACAAAGCTTACCCATAGCTACCCAGGATATTTTTTAAACCTGCACGGTGTAATCGGCACATGCGCACTGAAGCAATGGCACGTACGTGGCGTTGCTTTCAGTGACTGTGTCATTACCAGCTAGTCCCGCATGCATGCGTGGTAATGATGTCATCACGACATGATGCCGGCCGGCGCTGTGTCGGGCACCGCAGCGCGGGCTTCGATCTCAGGTGAGTATTACATAATGAGCTAGTATGCTTTGCATACTAGCTTATTATGCCTTTGTCTTGCAGGTGTTAGTTTTTTTTTTTTTTGCAAAGTGGGTTTACACCCATTTTAACAGACATAGACTACTGAGTGCAGGATATAGCCAGACTGCAAATTCTCAGATATAAGCTTTCAGCAGTCAAGTGGACTCAAACTAATGGAATTTGAAGAATGATTGATTACTAGGATGTAGTGTAGCTGTGTGCAGGAACCCATTTATTGCCAACCACTGCACAACATTATTATATTAAAGGCATGTGCAAATGTTTTCTTATCAGTAAATTGCATTTTCTATTTTTGCCAGCCAGTCTGATGGCTAAATGCGTATGAGAAAGTAGGCAACAGAGACAGTACCTTGTTGTGATGGCCTCTCACAGGTGGGCAGCACTTGTAGTAGGTGGCACCAGGCGGAATGTGCTCAGAGCTCAGGGATAGGTAATGGTGAGTGGTCTCTACAGTCAGGGGGGCTCCGGCCTCTTTTGCCTTTCTGATTATGGTCAGAGATTGTGCTGATGACAGGTGTACAATGTGACAACGTACTCTAAAAAAAGATAGTCTTATATAAATATATTTGAGAAATCTTATCCTGAGACAGTCAATATCCTAAAGGCATTCATCACCATAAAAGTACTGTACAGAGCATTTTGGATAACATTAAAAATTTGTAAGTGACAGTCTGAGCTGCTATATCAGAGATTATAGTACATGGTACTGTTTTAGTAAATTGTGGCATACTACAGCACTTGCCATGATAACGCTATTGAACTTGAGTTTATGTGATAACCTTTTGTTAGCTAACACAAGTTATTATTTGAGATGCAAATCATAGGGATGACTAAAGCCCTGTACACACGATCGGACCTTTGTCCGACCAAAATCACATCGGAATTCTGACAGAATTCCATCGGAGTAAAAGAGAACTTGTTCTCTATCAAAACTCCGATAGAATTCATCAGAATTTCAGATGGAATTACTCCGATGGGGCATACACACGGTAGGAATTCCTGATGGAAAAAGTCCGTCTGACTTTTTCCATCGGAAATTCCGATGTGTGTACGGGGCTTTAGATCCCATCTTCAAACTTTGTACAGTTCTAAAAATGGTTTTGAAACTAGAGTTGTCCCGATACCGATACCAGTATCGTTATCGGGACCGATTCCGAGTATTTGCGGGAGTACTTGTACTCCCGCAAATACCCCCGATACCTAAATAGAATACTTCCCCCCTCGCCGCTCGCCGCACGCCGCCCGCCGCTCGCCGCCCGCCGCTGACCGCTGCTAATCCCCGTGCAACACAGCGGGCATTGAAAGTTTTTCGTTGGTAAACTTGTAATACCCGCGGCGCCATGTATAGACACGCGATTGGACGGATCCGTCCAATCGCGAGCAAGGGGGGAGTGTCTATACACGGATACGTGCATAGACACTCCCCCCTTGCTCGCGATTGGACGAATGCGTCCAATCGCGTGTCTATACAAGGCGCCGCGGGTATTACAAGTTTACCAACGAAAACTTGTAATGCCCGCTGTGTTGCACGGGGATTAACCCGGCAGCAGCGGCGGCGGAGGTATGGGGGACATGACATGGCTGCAATATGGGGCACAGGACCGGGATGCATATGTGGGGGACATGACATGGATGCATATGTGGGGGACATGACATGGATGCATATGTGGGGGACATGACATGGATGCATATGTGGGGGACATGACATGGCTGCATATGTGGGGGGACATGACATGGCTGCATATGTGGGGGGACATGACATGGCTGCAATAAGTGGGGAACATGACATGGCTGCATATGTGGGGAACATGACATGGCTGCATATGTGGGGGACATGACATGGCTGCAATATGTGGGGGACATGACATGGCTGCATATGTGGGGGACATGACATGGCTGCAATATGTGGGGTACATGACATGGCTGCAATAAGTGGGGAACATGACATGGCTGCATATGTGGGGGACATGACATGGCTGCAATATGTGGGGGACATGACATGGCTGCATATGTGGGGAACATGACATGGCTGCAATTAGTGGGGAACATGACATGGCTGCATATGTGGGGAACATGACATGGCTGCAATAAGTGGGGAACATGACATGGCTGCAATATGTGGGGGACATGACATGGCTGCATATGTGGGGGACATGACATGGCTGCAATATGTGGGGGACATACATGGCTACAATATGTGGGGAACATGACATGGCTGCATATGTGGGGGACATGACATGGCTGCAATATGTGGGGGACATGGCTGCGTATGTGGGGGACATGACATGGCTGCATATGTGGGGGACATGACATGGCTGCATATGTGGGGGACATGACATGGCTGCAATATGTGGGGGACATACATGGCTGCAATATGTGGGGGACATGACATGGCTGCAATATGTGGGGGGGACATACATGGCTGCAATATGTGGGGGACATACATGGCTGCAATATGTGGGGGACATGGCTGCATTTGGGGACACGTTTAAAAAAAGTATCGGTATTCGGTATCGGCGACTACTTGAAAAAAAGTATCGGTACTTGTACTCAGTCCTAAAAAAGTGGTATCGGGACAACCCTATTTGAAACCAAACATATTTACACACAGATTTACAAGCAGAAGCAATGAAATATACAGTGCCTTGCGAAAGTATTCGGCCCCCTTGAACTTTATGACCTTTTGCCACATTTCAGGCTTCAAACATAAAGATATAAAACTGTATTTTTTTGTAAAGAATCAACAATTGGGACACAATCATGAAGTGGAACAAAACTTATTGGATATTTCAAACTTTTTTAACAAATAAAAAACTGAAAAATTGGGCGTGCAAAATTATTCAGCCCCTTTACAGTGAGGATCTCTGAATGATCCAATGTTGAACCAAATGACTAATGATGATAAATAGAATCCACCTGTGTGTAATCAAGTCTCTGTATAAATGCACCTGCACTGTGATAGTCTCCGAGGTCAGTTTAAAGTGCAGAGAGCATCATGAAGAACAAGGAACACACCAGGCAGGTCCGAGATACTGTTGTGGAGAAGTTTAAAGCCGGATTTGGATACAAAAAGATTTCTCAAGCTTTAAACATCCCAAGGAGCACTGTGCAAGCGATAATATTGAAATGGAAGGAGTAACAGACCACTGCAAATCTATGAAGACCTGGCCGTCCCTCTAAACTTTCAGCTCATACAAGGAGAAGACTGATCAGAGATGCAGCCAAGAGGCCCATGATCACTCTGGATGAACTGCAGAGATCTACAGCTGAGGTGGGAGACTGTGTCCATAGGACAACAATCAGTCGTATACTGCACAAATCTGGCCATTATGGAAGAGTGGCAAGAAGAAAGCCATTTCTTAAAGATATCCATAAAAAGTGTCGTTTAAAGTTTGCCACAAGCCACCTGGGAGACACACCAAATATGTGGAAGAAGGTGCTCTGGTCAGATGAAACCAAAATCTATGTTTAAAATCAGAGCCTCAAGACCACTTAATTTCCCTTATATATAATATCTTGAACTCATCAGTTGATCCACAATTAGACAAGACTAATAGAAAATGGGAACAAGATCTAAAAATTTCAATCTCAAATGACCAATGGTTTTCAGTGTTTCGCCGCCTCCATAAGGGTTCATTGAATGTCCTTACGCAGGAAAATAGCTATAAGGTTTACTCCAGATGGTATAAGACCCCTTACATTATCCACAAATACAGTCCAAATTCATCCCCCTTGTGTTGGCGCTGTAATACTGAAACGGGTACGCTTCTTCATATCTGGTGGGAATGCTACCTCATCACGCCCTTCTGGAAAACTATCCACAATCTTATAACATCCATCACCACCTACACCCCAGACTTTTCAGTCGGACAATACCTGCTGCATCTATCTTCGCTACCCAACTCTGTGTACAAAAACTTTATTATTATACATCTCATCAATGCGGCCAAATTGTGTATCCCCATTAACCACTTGCCGACCGCGCTATAGCGAAAATACTGCTACAGCGCGGTCGAGTAGTTTTGACACGACGTCCCTGGGACGTCGTCCTTCACTTTCGCGATTGCGCGTCCCCTGGGACGCGCTCGCGAAAGTGTCCGTGATCGCCGGGTCTAGAAGACCCAGCGCATCACGGATCACGGTAAATTGTCGCTGATAGCGGCCGTTTACCACGTGATCGCGCCGTCAAATGACGGCGCGATCACTTGTAAACAAACCGGCGTCATTTGATGACGCCGGTTCCTCCCTCTCCTCCCTCTGCTCTCTGTACCGTTCGGTACAGTGTGCGAGGAGAGGGGGGGGGGCGGGGTGTCAGCAGCTGAGCTGTGGCTGGATCTGTGACAAATGCAGTCGCAGATCCAGCCACCCCTCAATCCATCCCAGCTCTGCAATCCCCCAGTACTCTGCAATCCCCCAGTACCCTGCAATCCCCCAGTACCCTGCATTACCCCAGTACCCTGCATTACCCCAGTACCCCACTGTGACGGTCGTAGAACATATGCCCGTCAAGCATTCCCTTCTTCTCCCATAAAAGAAATCATCCAATATTCCACGACTAGGAATATCCCTGGAATCGCTGAATAATCCACACATGAGCCATGGCTTAATGCTGAATGTAACAGGACACACTTTATTGAAAGTACACAGCACACTTTATACAGGATTTGGAACATCCCGCCCCCAACAACCGCTTTCCTATTGGTCCATTGTAAAGTATGCAGTCTCCATTCTGGTCCTCCTAAACCATGCAAATGAGGACTTGAAAATGTCTCTGCAGAGATTGGTCCCAATGCTTGAATAGCCTGAATATGTGTGACCAGGCCTGTGATGTGTTTTAAGACAAAAGCCCCAGGGGGTCAATCAATGTACACAATAGCCAGCCACAGAACAATGGAGCCGTCTGGAGAATTGAGACAGGGCAGAAGTCATTTACACCTGATAATAGAAAGGCTTTAAATAGGGTTATCACACAATGGACAATAAGTATCACTTATGAGTCTGTTGACCTGGCTGGGGTTCAGAATAAAATCTGTAATACATGAATTAGGATTTCATGTAGAAACACTTCAGTATTTCATGGTCCATGACATTACTCCCCCTGGAAAATAGTTCAACATCCGCAGTGGGACCCAAACGGGTCACTCGAGGATGTTGGGCAAGTAGTCTTAAGGTTCCAGGACTGTCTGCCAGGATAACCCATCCGCCTTCCTGCTTTAACCACTTTGCAACCGCCCTATGCCGAAAGTACGGCTCTAGGGCGGTTGCTGTATTCTAACTGGCCGTTAATTAACGGCCTGTCAGAATCGCGCTCCCGCGCGCCTCCTGAGGCGCGCACACGGGAACATCCGTGACCGCCGGGTCCAGAGGACCCGGCGCATCACGGATCACGGTAAATCGCCGCTGATAGCGGCGGTTTACCACGTGATCGCGCCGTCCAATGACGGCGCGATCAGATGTAAACAGACCGGCGTCATTTGGTGACGCCGGTTCCTCCCTCCTCTCTCTGTACCGATCGGTACAGTGTGAGAGGAGAGGGGAGGGAGCGGATGGCAGCGCCAGTGCTGCGGGCTGGATCTGTGACAAATGCAGTCACAGATCCATCCATCCCTCCCTCCCTGCTCAGCCATCCCTGCTGCATATACTCTGCAATACTCACCTGGGCATACTCTGCAATACTCAGGCATACTCTGGCAATACTCTGGGCATACTCTGCAATACTCAGGCATACTCTGGCAATACTCTGGGCATACTCTGCAATACTCAGGCATACTCTGGCAATACTCTGGGCATACTCTGCAATACTCAGGCATACTCTGGCAATACTCTGGGCAATACTCTGGGCATACTCTGCAATACTCAGGCATACTCTGGCAATACTCTGGGCAATACTCTGGGCAATACTCTGGGCATACTCTGCAATACTCTGGCAATACTCTGGGCATACTCCGCAATACTCTGCAATACTCTGGGCATACTCTGCCAATACTCTGGGCATACTCTGCAATACTCTGGGCATACTCTGCAATACCCTGGGCATACTCTGCATACTTCGCAATACTCTGGCAATACTCTGGGCATACTCTGGCAATACTCTGGGCATACTCTGCAATACTCTGGGCATACTCCGCAATACTCTGGGCATACTCTGCAATACCCTGGGCATACTCTGCAATACCCTGGGCATACTCTGCATACTCCGCAATACTCTGGCAATACTCTGGGCATACTCTGGCAATACTCTGGGCATACTCTGCAATACTCTGGGCATACTCTGGGCATACTCTGGGCATACTCTGCAATACTCTGGGCATACTCCGCAATACTCTGGGCATACTCCGGGCATACTCTGGCAATACTCCGGGCATACTCTGGCAATACTCCGGGCATACTCTGGGCATACTCTGGCAAGACTCTGGCAATACTCTGGGCAATACTCTGGGCATACTCCGCAATACTCTGGGCATACTTAGCAATACTCTGGGCATACAGCAGCCCCTGTCCCCGCGAGCTCGCATGCAGAAGCGAACGCATACGCAAGTCCCGCCCACATATAAAAACGGTGTTCAAACCACATGTGAGGTATCTTTATATCATGTTTTGGGGTTTTATGTATTTTTCTAGCAAATAAATGATGATTTTTACATGTAGGAGAGAAATGTCAGAATTGGCCTGGGTGCTCCCTGCATGTTGGGCCTCTGTATGTGGCCGCACTGTGTAAAAGTCTCACACATGGGGTATCGCCATACTCGGGAGGAATAGCAGAATGTGTTTTGGGGTGTAATTTGTGGTATGCATATGCTGTGTGTGAAAAATAACCTAATAATATGAAAATTTGATGAAAAATAAATAAATCTTGATTTTGCAAAGAATTGTGGGAAAAAATTACAACTTTAAAAAACTCACCAGGCCTCTTTCTAAATACCTTGGAATGTCTTCTTTCCAAAAAGGGGTCATTTGGGGGGTATTTGTACTTTTCTGGCATGTTAGGGTCTCAAGAAATGAGAGAGGCTGTCAGTACTTCAGGTGTGATGAAATTGATCAATTTTCAGGATTTGGTACCATAGCTTGTAGACCCCATAACTTTCACCCAGACTAAATAATATCCAACATTTTTTATTTTTTTTACCAAAGATATGTAGCAGTATACATTTTAGGCCAAATTTATGAAGAAAAATTACTTTTTTGCAAAATTTTATAATAGAAATGAAGAAAAATTATTATTTTTTGCAAAATTTTGTTCTTTTTTCATTTATAGCAAAAAAAATAAAAACCGCAGAGGTGATGAAACACCACCAAAAGAAAGCTCTATTTGTGGGAAAAAAAGGACAAAAATTTCATTTGGTTATAGTGTTGTATGACTGAGTTATTGTCATTCAAAATGTGAGAGCACCGAAAGCTGAAAATTGGTCTGGTTATTAAGGGTGTTTAAGTGCCCAGTGGTCAAGTGGTTAAGGCCCTGGCCCATAATCGGACGGCAAGAGGCTCGCATTCAGTCCTCTCCAAAAGCCCCTGTCCCGGCTAGGCCTGTCACACATCTCCCCTTTTGGCAGGGGACTAACCCAGTAGGAGACACCAGATGGGTTGTCTCTGAATTCAGTCAGTAGTTCCAGTCCCCCAATGCCGGTATCCATACAGTACCCCAAATCACTTGCTCCAAACCGAGCATTACTCACCCCGCCATCCTCTGCCTCTCTCAGGGAACACGTCTGCCGCTGGGGAGAGGCCTGGACTGGCCCTTCTCCCTGGAGTCCTTTCAGCCGCTGGAGAGATGACAGGGTGGCTGGGCTCAGTCCATCATACTGTTGGGGGTCTGGGCCAACTGGCCACCATTTATGGGGTATACCAGTGGAGACTGAAGTCCCATCCACTGGTATCCACTCAAGCTGTAGTGGGGTGCAGCCGCCAGTAGCAGCCTGTCCTGCTGCCAATGGTTCCGCTGGGAGTAAGAGCTTTACCACCTCAGCTGGTTGCTGGGGAGGGGGGCCAACCGCCCCGGCTCCCTGGAACTCCACAGTTGGTCCCGGTGCTGGGCAGAGATGGCTGGCAATCTGCCCTGTTGCCAGCACTTCTGCTGGGGATGCATAATCCATAACATCCTCTGAACAGTCCACACATTCTGTAATCTGTGGCTGGGGAGTGATCGCCATCTTCTCACCCTGAGCCTCCAAAACTGCCACAGGGGTGGGGCAGAGGTCTTGAACCCTCTGTCCGGTGACCAGCGCTTCAGCTGGGGAAGTTCCTTGTAACTCCACAAATACTGCTCTTGGGGCTGGGCAGAGCACAGTGAAGTGTGGCCCCGATACCAGCTCTTCTGCTGGAGGCCCATCAGGTTGTTCTTCCTCAGCAGAGAAGTCTATCAGATCCCCTGTCTCTGCAACTGGTGTCTGGGGATAGAGGTTCACCATCTCCTGTCTTTCATTTGGTGCTGCTTCTTTAGGCGTTGTCACCGATCGTCGTATTTCTGCAATTCTCAGCTCATGTTGCCGCTCTCGTTCTTTCTCATCAAAAGCTTTAAAAGCTCTAAACGGAATCTTCCTTGTGTCTGCTGTGCTGTACTCACTGTTTGGAGAATGTGCGGCTGCTTGTTGGACTGCTGCCAGTTTTAACTGTAGCTCTGCGTTTCTTATTTGTTTAGCCTCCTCCGCTACTAGGGTCATCACTTTCAGCACCACATCCGCCGTTGGGTTTGGACCGAACCATGCTTATTTCTCTCTTATTAGCTTGTTAACTGGTGATTCCTCCTCCTGAATCACTGGTGTCCCCATCTTCTGTACTGCTGGCGTTGCTGCAACCGAGTTCTCCTGGTCTAGCTCCAACCGAGTTCTCCTGGTCTAGCTCCATTTATTCTGCTATGATGACACGCTCGGTTTTGTTGCTAGCAATCCTTCCACAAACTTCCAGTAGTCCTTTCCGTGTATTTCTTTTGAGCAGGGTGTATCAGTCTTCCATTCACTGTTCCCAGTGTCTGCTTGGATTCCTGGTGTAAAGGAAAGTAGAAGGGAAAATCCCACTGCTGCCACCAGTTGTGACGGTCGTAGAACATATCCCCGTCAAGCATTCCCTTCTTCTCCCATAAAAGAAATCATCCAATATTCCACGACTAGGAATATCCCTGGAATCGCTGAATAATCCACACATGAGCCATGGCTTAATGCTGAATGTAACAGGACACACTTTATTGAAAGTACACAGCACACTTTATACAGGATTTGGAACATCCCGCCCCCAACAACCGCTTTCCAATTGGTCCATTGTAAAGTATGCAGTCTCCATTCTGGTCCTCCTAAACCATGCAAATGAGGACTTGAAAATGTCTCCGCAGAGATTGGTCCCAATGCTTGAATAGCCTGAATATGTGTGGCCAGGCCTGTGATGTGTTTTCAGACAAAAGCCCCAGGGGGTCAATCAATGTACACAATAGCCAGCCACAGAACAATGGAGCCGTCTGGAGAATTGAGACAGGGCAGAACTCATTTACACCTGATAATAGAAAGGCTTTAAATAGGGTTATCACACAATGGACAATAAGTATCACTTATGAGTCTGTTGACCTGGCTAGGGTTCAGAATAAAATCTGTAATACATGAATTAGGATTTCATGTAGAAACACTTCAGTATTTCATGGTCCATGACACCCACAATACCCCAGTACCCCAATACCCCAGTACCCCAGTACCCCAGTACTCTGCAATGCCCCAGTACCCCAATACGCTGCAATACCCCAGTACCCCAATACTCTGCAATACCCCAGTACCCCAATACCCCAATACTCTGCAATACCCCAGTACCCCAATACTCTGCAATACCCCAGTACCCCAATACTCTGCAGTACCCCAATACTCTGCAGTACCCCAATACTCTGCAGTACCCCAGTACCCCAAAACCCCAATACTCTGCAATACCCCAGTACCCCAATACTCTGCAGTACCCCAGTACCACAATACTCTGCAGTACTCCAGTACCCCAATACTCTACAGTACTCCAGTACCCCAATACTCTGCAGTACTCCAGTACCCCAATACTCTGCAGTACTCCAGTACCCCAATACTCCAGTACCCCAATACCCCAATACCTCAGTACCCCAATACCGCAATACCCTGTGCGATACCCTGAAATACCCAAATACTCTGCAATACCCAAATACTATCGCCTATGGGGATTTTTAGGTAGCGAAGTTTGGCGCCATTCCATGAGCGTGCGCAATTTTGAAGTGTGACATGTTGGGTATCTATTTACTCTGCGTAACGTCATCTTTCACATTATGAAAAAAAATTGGGCTAACTTTACTGTTTTTTTTTTTTTTTAGCACAAAACAGTTTTTTTTTAAAAACACGCGTTCAAAAAATTTCTACCAAAATACCGTGCGAGATAAAAAGTTGTAACGGCCGCCATTGTATTCTCTAGGGTCTTTGCTAAAAAAGCATATATAATGTTTGGGGTTCTATGTAATTTTCTAGCAAATAAATGATGATTTTTCCATGTAGGAGAGAAATGTCAGAATTGGTGTGGGTGTTCCAGAACGCCTGATGGCGTTCCCTGCATATTGGGCCTCTGTATGTGGCCACGCTGTGTAAAAGTCTCACACATGGGGTATCGCCATACTCGGGAGGAATAGCAGAATGTGTTTTGGGGTGTAATTTGTGGTATGCATATGCTGTGTGTGAGAAATAACCCGCTAATATGACAGAAACAAGATTTTTTTTTTTTTTTACAGCGCAAAAAATTAAAAACCCAGAGGTGATCAAATACCACCAAAAGAAAGCTCTATTTGTGTGAAAAAAAGGACACAAATTTCAAATGGGTACAATGTTGTATGACTGAGTAATTGTCATTCAAATTGTGAGAGCACCGAAAGCTGAAAATTGGTCTGGTTAGGAAGGGTGTTTAAGTGCCCAGTGGTCAAGTGGTTAAATGGTCCCAGACTTCCCCCCCTAAAATCTCGGACTGGTTACGCAAGGTGGATCACATCGCCAATATGGAAGACCTGATTTCCCAATCTCACGACTCTTGAAAAGAGTTCCTGGATAAATGGGTGTGTTGGATTCATTTTACTAAATCTCCAGAATACAAAACATTGATACTTACATAACACAACCCAGATTTACTATGTTGCCTACGTCACCTTCCTTATTGACTATAAGTTGTGATATCTCCAATGTCGTTTTGAGTTAAACTATACCATTTCATTACCAATACCTTCCCTTATCTTTTCCTTCTCCCCTTTTTAATTGATTTGATATAACTTTAACATCCTCATGATATGTATACATGATGCTATTCTTCTGACATACACATTGTTATATGCTTCTCTCTACACTGAAGATGTCCTTTCCTTTAGTAATTAGAATATGTTCAGTTAATGTTGACTATGTGATTATAATTGTCTTTTTAAAACCCAATAAACATATTTGAAAAAAAAAAAAGAAACCAAAATCCAACTTTTTGGCAACAATGCAAAACGTTATGTTTGGCGTAAAAGCAACACAGCTCATCACCCTGAACACACCATCCCCACTGTCAAACATGGTGGTGGCAGCATCATGGTTTGGGCCTGCTTTTCTTCAGCAGGGACAGGGAAGATGGTTAAAATTGATGGGAAGATGGATGGAGCCAAATACAGGACCATTCTGGAAGAAAACCTGATGGAGTCTGCAAAAGACCTGAGACTGGGACGGAGGTTTGTCTTCCATCAAGACAATGATCCAAAACATAAAGAAAAATCTACAATGGAATGTGTAGCGGAGTACAATATTAAACTCCACGATCTCCGCTGGTAAACAGGGTAAATCCACAGTCAGCGTTGAAAAGTAAGGCAATGTCCCAAATCCCCCCAAGTAACCGGACGAAACACAGCTCTGAGAGTCAACTGACTTTTTATTCACAGGCTTCCATATTTAAAGAATTCCCCATGCAAGGGGTTTCCAAACAGCCAAATAGATTTAACAGGGGTAATACAGGGAGGACCAGATGGGGAACTTAACATTTTGGATAATTCTCCCATCAGGCATTGCTGCACGAGGGAAAAGTCGATTGATAGCTGGGGTTATGTGTTGTGGGAGTTCGGTTTAAAACTGCCGAACACCGATTGGGCAACATAAAACACAGTACTTGAATGCTAGTGGCTTACGGCTGCCAGCATACCAATTACTATGCCCACATAAGACCCAGCAGAATACATAGCCTATAATACAGACAACCTTTTGACATGTAACGTCCAGTGTTTCAGAAGTGGCTAGGTTTGCCACAATGCTCCCCCAGAACCAAGCCGGCATACACAGTCTGATCCCAACGGATCGGCTTGGGGATGTCCGGGGGTGTACTTTCACAGATCATTTTTCAAGTTCAGTTTGTCTAGATAACCCGTCGGCGTTGCCGTTTTGCTTCCCTGGTCGGTAGTAGATTGTAAAGTCAAACGGCTGCAGCGCCAAACTCCAGCGCAGCAGCCGGGCATTGTCCCCCGCCACACGGTTTAGCCACACCAACGGGTTGTGATCTGTGAGTAGCAAAAAGGTTGTCCATACAAATACGGCTGCAACTTTTTGATGGCCCACATATATCTACGGCCACCCTACTGAAGGGTTCTTCAATAATGGGAAGAGGACATAACTTGGCTTTATGGCGGTCACCTCGCTTGCCTACTCGCTGGCAAATGTCACAGGAGGTGCAGTATTGCCTCACATCCTTGGAGATCCCTGGCCAGAAGAAAGCGTGGGTCAACCTGTATCGGGTACGTGTCATCCCCAGATGCCCAGACAGGGGAATGTCGTGGGCAATCCGAATCAGTTCTTGCCTATACTTCTGGGGAACCACTAACTGTTTAGTCGTTACTGTGGCCGACCCTCCCACTCCTCTTTCAGCAATGCGGTAAAGTAGCCCTTTCTCCCAGGTGTACCGCTCCCCCTCTAGCCCAGCCTGGTCAGCGTGTACCCTGTCCCTGTATACCTGTAGCGTGGGGTCTGACCTCACCTCGGCATCAAACTTAGTCGGGGTATCCCAGGACATAAGTGTCGTGTGGGGGTCATGGTCTCTTACCAGAGCCTCAGAGTGTGTCGGTGGAACCGTGGTGCGAGCCTGTTGCCGTGTGGTCACTGGATGGGCTTCCTGGTATGGGGCCTGGGGTACAAAAGCAGGGGTCATCTGGCCCAAATCATTTCCCAGCACAACATCTGCTGGTAAATTTTGCATGAGGCCCACTTCTACCGTCCCCCCTCCCACACCCCAATCCAAATGTACTTTTACAGTGGGTAGTCGGTACACTGCTCCCCCTGCCACTCGTACTGCCACGGATCCGCCAGTGTGTGCCGAGTCAGGGACCAAATAGGGTGCTATCAAGGTTAAAGTAGCTCCTGAATCCCGAAGCCCCCGGACTTCTTTCCCCTCCAAGGTCACTGGCTGTCGATGATGCTGCCGGTTATCCGTGGCTCGGACTGTCATCACCTCATGCAAGATTCCCAGGGGTTCTTCCGCTGGAATGCTCAACATCTCTTGAGTGGCCGGCTCCCGTTGATAATGATGGGCAGCAGCCCTTGGTGCCGGGTTCGGTCGGCCTTGGTTCCAGGCGGGTCTGCCCCAGTTTTGGGTGCACTCGCGTGCCATATGTCCCCACTTTTTGCAGGTGTGGCATTGGATGTTGGCACGTCCGTTATATCTGGAGGGTGGTGGTAAAGTCCCTTGGGATTGACGAAAAGGGGAGGCTGTGAGAGCGGGGGGTGGTAAAGTACTGGGTGGTCCCGCAGGTCGAGGATGACTCTTGGTTAGGGGCCCATGATGTCTCCTCGCATCAAAATGCTGATCCGCTAATCGAGCCGCTTCGGTTAGGGTGAGAGGTTTCCTGTCTCGCACCCATTCTTGTGCCTCTGGGGACAAACCGTTGAAGAATTGCTCCAACAGCATTAACTGTCTCAATTCCTCCATAGTAATGGCTTGGCTGGCTTGTATCCACCCTTGGGAAGCTTGGTCCAGCTTGTGTGCCCATTCAGCATGTGAATCCTTCTCTGGTTTGCACAGGTTTCTAAACTTGCGCCGGTATGCCTCTGGAGTAATGGCGTATCTCTCTAATATCGCTCGCTTCACTTTATCATAATCCTTGCTGTCCTCACTGGGTACAGCGCGATATGCTTCTGCTGCCCGACCTGCCAGCTTGCCTGCTAGCAATGGGACCCATACCGTCCGTTCCAATTCATGTAGATCACACAGTCTCTCAAAATCCTGTAAATACCCATCAATCTCATCCTTCTCCTCGCAAAACATTTTAAAGGCATGATAGGGAATTTTGGGTTTTACCTGGTTGTAGAGTGACCCAGTAGTGGATTCTGCTCGAGACTGTGTATACTGCGGACTGTGTGCCATCACGTACTCGTGCACATTCGCCATTACCATGTGCAGCATGGCATCTGATATAGGCTGTGGCAAAAATTCCAGCCTGGTCCTCATTTCTCTCTGGTAGAGGGTTTCTTCCATGGCTGCTGGTGGTGTAGCGCTGCATGCTCTGTCTCCCTTCATCAGCTCGGCAGTTAGTACAGCTTTGGATTTGTTGCTGGCTACCTTACCCCTGGCTTCTAGCAGTTCCTTTAATGTCTGCCGCTTTAGCCTAGAATAATCCGTCCTATTTACATCGGTAGTTCACATTGCACGAATTGCGCTTATCGGCTGTAAGGTTGGATCCCGTCGCTTGCCACCAATTGTAGCGGGGTACAATATTAAACTCCACGATCTCCGCTGGTAACCAGGGTAAATCCACAGTCAGCGTTGAAAAGTAAGGCAATGTCCCAAATAACCGGACGAAACACAGCTCAGTCAACTGACTTTTTATTCACAGGCTTCCATATTTATAGAATTCCCCATGCAAGGGGTTTCCAAACAGCCAAATAGATTTAACAGGGGTAATACAGGGAGGACCAGATGGGGAACTTAACATTTTGGATAATTCTCCCATCAGGCATTGCTGCACGAGGGAAAAGTTGATTGATAGCTGGGGTTATGTGTTGTGGGAGTTCGGTTTAAAACTGCCGAACACCGATTGGGCAACATAAAACAAAGTACTTGAATGCTAGTGGCTTACGGCTGCCAGCATACCAATTACTATGCCCACATAAGACCCAGCAGAATACATAGCCTATAATACAGACAACCTTTTGACATGTAACGTCCAGTGTTTCAGAAGTGGCTAGGTTTGCCACAGAATGGTTCACAAATAAACATATCCAGGTGTTAGAAAGGCCAAGTCAAAGTCCAGACCTGAATCCAATCGAGAATCTGTGGAAAGAACTGAAAACTGCTGTTCACAAATGCTCTCCATCCAACCTCACTGACCTCGAGCTGTTTTGCAAGGAGGAATGGGCAAAAATTTCAGACTCTCAATGTGCAAAACTGATAGAGACATACCCCAAGCGTCTTACAGCTGTAATCGCAGCAAAAGGTGGCGCTACAAAGTATTTTATTAGTTTTTTATTTGTTAAAAAAGTTTGAAATATCCAATAAATTTCGTTCCACTTCATGATTGTGTCCCACTTGTTGTTGATTCTTCACAAAAAAATTCAGTTTTATATCTTTATGCTTGAAGCCTGAAATGTGGCAAAAGGTCGCAAAGTTCAAGGGGGCCGAATACTTTCGCAAGGCACTGTAACCATACAAAAAATGAACATTTTTTTTACACACTTTTTATTTATTAACCACTTAAGGATGAGCCTCTTTCTGAGATTTGGTGTTTACAAGTGAAAAACTGTTTTTTTTTGCTAGAAAATTACCAACCCCCAAAAATTATATATATTTTTTCTAACACCCTAGTGAATAAAATGGCGTTTGTTGCAATAATTTTAGTCACATAGTTTTTCCACATCGGTCCTACAAGTGCACTTTTTTGCGAAAGATAATGTTACGGCGAGTAAATTGATACCCTACATGTCACGCTTCAAGTTGCGCCCACTAATGGAATAGCGACAAACTTTTACCCTTAAAAATCTCCATAGGCGACGTTTAAAAAATTCTACAGGTTGCATGTCTTGAGGAGGAGGTCTAGGGCTATAATTATTGCTCTCGCTCTCGCTCTAACAATCGTGGCGATACCTCACATGTGTGGTTTGAACACCGTTTTGCGGGTGCTGCTCACATATATGTTCACTTCTGCGCGCGAGCTTGCCGAGACGGGGCGCTTTAAAAAAAAAATAATAATCTTATTTATGTTACTTAATTTTGTTTTATTTTGAAACTGTTTTTCAAAAAAAAAAGCATGACAGGTCCTCTTAAATAAGAGATCTGGGGTCAAAAAGATCTCATATCTCTTATTTAGACTAAAATGCAATAATATTTTTTTATGTCATTCTATAAAAAAATGGCCCTTTAAGAGCATTGGGCGGAAGTGATGTTTTGACGTTGCTTCCGCCCTGCAGTGGTATGGAGATGGGTGGGGGCCATCTTCCCCTCACTCGTCTCCAGGCCACTGATGGAAGAGGATCCAATCGCCTACACTGCTGCTGACGGCTCTGGTAAGCGGCGGAGGGCACCGGAGAGCGGCGGGAGGGGACCCTCTCCCGCCGCCAGTAAAGGTGATCTTGCGGCGTATCTGCTGCAGAGACCACTGTTATCTGAAAGTGGACCACCCGCTCTTGAAGAGGGTACTGGGGTTATGGTAGCTAGCTGCTACCATAACAAAGGTATTCCTCTTCTAAGTAGCGACGTATAACGACAGCGATTGGTCCGGAAGTGATTAATGGCTTTTTTAAGGCCTCTTGCACACGATACTCCTGTCTACTTTTTCAAACGTTTGTTTTTGATGTATTTGTTCGTATTTTCACACATTTTGCATGCAATTTGCGTGCAAACTTACTGTTGCATTCTTTTTTTTTTTTTTTCTTTCAAATTATTTTATTTTCAGAAATAAAAAAAAAATTACAATAAATCACAATACATATCAATATGGAAATAACCTAGTAAATGTCAGCAGGAACTAAAAAAGACTTACAGAGAGAGGGAGATAGAAAATCTCCCCCCTTTAGATTTGAGAAGGAGAGAAAAAAAAATTAAAAATTAAAAAAGATCATACATTGTTATAAAATATGTAAGTATTAAAAGTTAAACAATTAAAAATATATATATATATATTGATATAAGAAGGAGAAAGGACTCCTTATATAAGCTAACTCAATAGAAATAAGCATACTTATAATCTCCTGGTGCCCCTATCGGGTGTAAACTGCACTAGGAGCGAAATCCTTTTGACATACTGAATTACGCTCTAAACCAAAGCCTATGTTGCTAGATAAATCCCCTTACAAAACCTCACTAGGCTCCCCTAAAGAAGGGGAGAAAAATAAAAACAAAAGCGGGAAAAGTCTGAGAAAAGAAAAAAAAAGAGACAAAGAAGAGAGGAAGGAAAGGGGATAAGACAAGCTATATACCTAATTTACAGTGTTTGCGGAAATCGAAGAGGCATCCTGAGTAAGAGAAATACCTATATATCTGGCCCAAGGTTCCCAGATCGTTTCAAATTTCAAAACAGTATCATTTAAAATGCTAGCTAACTTTTCTTCAGTCATTATCCAAGAGATTTTTTTTTTTTTTGCTTCCGAGAAAGAGGGCTTAGGTTTCTTCCAATTTTTGGCAATTGGAAGCTTAGCTCCTGTAAGAATAAAGTGAATTAATTTTTGAGAATGTTTTGGAATTTGTGATATATGCGCATTCAGGAGAGCTATTGGTAGACATCTTGAGACCTGGCAACCTGTTACCTTGAAAATCATAGAAAAAATGTTGTTCCAAAATGATCTAATTCTAGGACACGCCCACCAGATATGAGCCATCGTTCCCAGGAGTTGACATCCCCTAAAACAATTCGGATCTTCTGTAGGGAAAATAGAAGCCAGCTTAGAGGGAGTTAAATACCACCTTGTTATTACTTTAAGGTTGACCTCCAACACTGAAATGTTTAGAATCCCCTTAAAGGATTTTGTAAATGATCTATGCCAGGTGTCTAAGTCCCAACTAATTTGAAGATCATTTAGCCATGTCTCCATATAAGAAGCTTTCCCTGTAGGGTGAGTGAGGCACGAATATGCAACCGAAACACCCCCCCCCCCTCTGTCCCTCAGCTCTTTCACACCACATCTCATAGTTTGTAAATTGTGGGGGGAGAGGTTTTTCCTTCCAGATCATTTGTAGAAATTTGTAAATTTGATAAAAACGCCATTCCTCAGATTCTGGACGTTTTAATGTTTTTTTTTGCAATGGTTTATTGACATGGGTTTAACCAGCGTAAAAAAACTGTCCAACACGATAAAGTCCTTTATCCGTCCTCCATTTAAAAGCCTCCAGATCTAGCCAAGGGGGAAAGTCCGGGTTCCCAAACATACTTGCAAGTGGTTGAATGGTTGAGACAAGAGATGGATATTTTCTAAGTTCATCCCAGAGCGCAACTAGACGGACTAGAATTGCAGGTCTCTTTTTAGGGGGACACCAAAATAGGTATTTAAGCAAGTATTGTGGAGCCGCTTGTTTTTCAATGTTTAGAATAGATCGTCAAGATCTGTGCTAGTCTTGCTGATAGAAAATATTTATAGAGATCAGGAAGACCTAGACACCCCTTTTTTCTATGACGAAAAAGGGTGTTTTGGGGGATTCTATAACCAGAGGTGTTCCATGTGAATTTGACTATTTTACTCTGAAGTTTTTTTAACTGGAATTTACGGACAGGGAAAGGGAGAGACCTGAAATAATATAGGATTCTAGGGAGTAATGTCATTTTAATCGAATTGACCCTGCCTAACCATGACAATTCATGATTGGACCAAGTTGAAAGATAATTTTTAACTTCTTGAATAGTGGGGGATAATTATGTTAATATAAAGTTTCTACTCGGGCCATCAACGTAACACCCAGATATTTAATTGAGGTGTCATTCCACTCAAAATTTAATGATTGTTTTAATAACGAAACTTCTTGGGGAGTAAGTGAAACATTAAGGGCCCGAGATTTCGCATAATTCACCTTAAGGCCTGAAATTTTAGAACAACTATTTAGGACTAGGCAGATATTGGGAAGGGAGATTAGTGGAGAGGTCACAAAAAGAAGTATGTCATCCGCAAAGAGCCCACATTTATGCATTTGAGAACCACATGTTACCCCTTTAATATTTGTACTTTGTCGGATGGCTATAGCGAAAATGAGAGGAGAAAGTGGACATCCTTGTCTAGTGCCTCTTGTAATATTAAATGGGTTGGAGTAGTGACCTTGTAGACAAATGAATGCTTTAGGGCTAGAATAAAGCGAGTGTAAAAGACCCGTAAAACGCTTGCCAAAAGCCCAACGTTTAACAAGTGTGAATAAATACAGTGCCTTGCGAAAGTATTCAGTCCTCTTGAACTTTGCGACCTTTTGCCACATTTCAGGCTTCAAACATAAAGATATAAAACTGTAATTTTTTGTGAAGAATCAACAAGTGGGACACAATCATGAAGTGGAACGAAATTTATTGGATATTTCAAACTTTTTTAACAAATACAAAACTGAAAAATTGGACGTGCAAAATTATTCAGCCCCCTTAAGTTAATACTTTGTAGCGCCACTTTTTGCTGCGATTACAGCTGTAAGTCGCTTGGGGTATGTCTCTATCAGTTTTGCACATCGAGAGACTGAAATTTTTGCCCATTCCTCCTTGCAAAACAGCTCGAGCTCAGTGAGGTTGGATGGAGAGCGTTTGTGAACAGCAGTTTTCCATTCTTTCCACAGATTCTCGATTGGATTCAGGTCTGGGCTTTGACTTGGCCATTCTAACACCTGGATATGTTTATTTGTGAACCATTCCATTGTAGATTTTGCTTTATGTTTTGGATCATTGTCTTGTGGGAAGACAAATCTCCATCCCAGTCTCAGGTCTTTTGCAGACTCCATCAGGTTTTCTTCCAGAATGGTCCTGTATTTGGCTCCATCCATCTTCCCATCAATTTTAACCATCTTCCCTGTCCCTGCTGAAGAAAAGCAGGCCCAAACCATGATGCTGCCACCACCATGTTTGACAGTGGGGATGGTGTGTTCAGGGTGATGAGCTGTGTTGCTTTTCCTATGGACAGAGTCTCCCACCTCAGCTGTAGATCTCTGCAGTTCATCGAGAGTGATCATGGGCCTATTGGCTGCATCTCTGATCAGTCTTCTCCTTGTATGAGCTAAAAATTTTGAGGGACGGCCAGGTCTTCATAGATTTGCAGTGGTCTGATACTCCTTCCATTTCAATATTATTGCTTGCACAGTGCTCCTTGGGATGTTTAAAGCTTGGAAAATCTTTGTGTATCCAAATCCGGCTTTAAACTTCTCTACAACAGTATCTCGGACCTGCCTGGTGTGTTCCCTGTTCTTCATGATGCTCTCTGCGCTTTGAACAGATCTCTGAGACTATTACAGTGCAGGTGCATTTATACGGAGACTTGATTATACACAGGTGGATTCTATTTATCATTATTAGTCATTTAGGTCAACATTGGATAATTCAGAGGTCCTCACTGAACTTCTGGAGAGAGTTTGCTGCACTGAAAGTAAAGGGGCTGAATAATTTTGCACGCCCAATTTTTCAAATTTTTATTTGCTAACACAGTTTGAAATATCCAATAAATTTCGTTCCACTTCATGATTGTGTCCCACTTGTTGATTCTTCACAAAAAATTACAGTTTTATATCTTTATGTTTGAAGCCTGAAATGTGGCAAAAGGTCGCAAAGTTCAAGGGGGCCGAATACTTTCGCAAAGGCACTGTATGGCCAGGACACTGTATCGAAGGCCTTTTGTAGGTCCAATGACAGGAGGAGACCCTGCTGCAATTTACCTCCAACCCAATTTGATTGTAGTAATGATACTAAGTCGATTGCTCTTCTAATTTGATCTGGACCTTGTCTATCTGGGATAAAGCCTACTTGATCTTTATGAATGTAGGAGTTAATAAATGATGATAATCGATTGGTCATAATTTTTGTCAGTATTTTTATGTCGTTATTTATTTTTGTTTACAAAAGTTTATTAAGAAGTATAAATTGGGATACAAGCATAGGTATATAAAAAAAAACATAACATTTTACATGTAAGGCAAGTCATGGTGAGTGGTTCCTGAGTGGGTAGAGGATAAAGACAGTAATGCATCATTATAATTCAATGCGTATATAAGCAAATGGGAACGTCAAATAGTGGACTACCAATATGACCATTTGGCATCAAAAACATGTAGGCTGTCATTAATTGTGTGGTATATTCTTTCTGATAGTTTCAACAGTTCCATTCTATCGAGCACCTGTGACCATATTACCTCCCCAGATCTCCAGTTAAGTGCAATCATCCATTGCACCGAGCTACATAGTGAATGGAGGAGTCTGGAGCATGGGGGAGGGATGTCTGGGACATCTCCATAGAGTAGACAGATTAATGGGGTGAGGGAGACCTTATGTTTAGAGGAGTCCTCAAATCTACAAGCTACCTCTAGCCAGATCTGTGATAGACGTGGGCAGCTCCAGAAAGTGTGAAGTAGCGTACCTTCAGCTTGGCAGCCTCTGAAGCAGTCGGGAGAAACTGTCGGATAGAAGGTATGGATTTTGGATGGGGTTAGGTACCATCTTGTGAATAATTTTGTTGGGGTTTCCCTAAATGAGACTGCTTTGTTGCTTTTCCTGAGATTTCCGGACATAGCATACCATGTATCTGGGGGAAGGTCAATACCTTTTATGTCGTTATTTATAAGGGAGATAGGGCGGTAATTACTAGACATGTGCAGATTGGAATATTTTGTTTTGTTTTTTCGTTTTCGTTTGGAAAATAAAGCATTTTTTATGTTGGATCTTTTGGTTTTCGTTTCTTGCACTTTCGTTATCGTTTGTTAAAACGATAACAAAAAAACAGATTTTCGGACGAAAATGCATTCTAACGAAAACGAATGTACATGTCTAGTAATTACTGATTTCCTCTGGATTTTTGTCTGGTTTCGGGATGACCGTAATGTATGCTGTGTTTAGGTGTGTGTCCAAGGGATCTCCTTGTGTTTTATCATTAAAGAATTTGGTCAGACAAGGGATTAAGACATCAGCAAAGGCTTTATAGTATGGGATAAATAGGCCATCAGGGCCCGGAACCGATCCCTTTTTGAGGTCTTTAATTACATCCCTGACTTCTTCCCCCATAATAGGAGCCTCCAAGAGGCTTCTGTGTGAGTCGGATAGGGTTGGAATAGGTAGGTCATCCAAAAACCTAGAAATGTAGTTTTTATCCAAATGACAAGGAGAATTATAAAAAGTTGGATTCAAATTTTCGGAATGCTTTCAGGATTTTAGCAGGATTGGCAGTAGGGGGTTGACCTGATATCGTGATTTTAGACATGGTATGGAATCTGATACTGGGAGATCATTTTCTTGCTAGTAGTGGTCCCAATTTGTTTGCTTGTGTATAAAATGTATTGCCACTCCATCTTAGTGCCTTTTCAGCCTGGGTAGTTAGAGCAAGGTTAAGATCTAGTCTAGCCCTGTCTAATAAAGCTATGGGAACCTTGGATGGATTTATTTTGTGCTTAGTTCGTAAAGCTTTATATTCCGCTTCCAATTGCTCTACGTTAGCCCTACTATCTCTTTTGGCTTGTGTGGCAATTTGAATGAATTTACCCCGAATAAAGGTTTTATGTGCAGCCCAAATAACTTCATTTGAAATGTCACCTGTGTCATTAAGAGAAAAGTATTCTCGTAATGTCTTATCTAAAACTTCAATTGAGGCTGGATTAGATAAAATAGACTCATTAAGTTTCCAGTGACTTAGTTTCGTACCTAAACCCGAGGAGCGAAAATAAATCATAACTAAGTATCTTCAAATGGAAACTTCACAGGAGTCAATTGTACCAGATAATTAGAGAAAAAGGCATCCATCTAAAGAAAATAAATTCTGAATTATACCCAAAAATTAGGTAAATAGGAAAATGTAAAATAAAATAACAAAGAAAAGAGAGGGGAAAAAGAAGAGAAGTGTGAGAGAAGTCTCCCAGCATATACGACCAAGAACCAGGAGGGGAGACACCTCCTCATTCCATACACTAATCACAATAAGAGGTCTGACCCAAAAGGATCAGACAACCTAACCCTCGGAGGCCCGTATGCCACCAAGGAATAGGAGGAGGTACACGTAAACCACCCCCGAACAGGGCGCCCATAGTAAAACAGCAAACTACATCTTGAGCACAGCAAAATGATTGTTTATGCAACTCTGAAAGACAAAATTGAAAAAAAAAAGGGAGAAAAAAAATATTATGTTAATTAAAGCAAGTCTGAGAAACTACAGAGCTTACAATAAATACAGGATGAATTTGTGAATGGGGTGAACCCCAAAAAAGGAACCCAGACAGGTCTGAGGTCAAACCCTGAGTCTGAGATATACAAAAAAAATGGACACGTGGAAAAGAAAAAAAATAGGAAAAAATTACAGTCAGGTGGGACCATTGTCCTTGAGTTTTTTCATCTTTCCTTTGTTCCAAATAGGAGATTGTAGGCTTCTTGAGGTAGGTATTTTGGTTGAACCAGTGCTGGGTGTAGAGGTGTCCATTTCCGCTTCTTGAGAGATGAGTTTAAGGTGGAGAAGAATACGTTCACCTTCTTGAAGGTTAGTGAAGAAATAAGATCTTCCATTTAGAGAAAACTTGACTAAAAAAGGGAAATTCCATTGGTATTTTATATCTTTCTGTGTCAGAATAAGTAATAGTGGTTTTACTGATCTTCTTCGTTGGATTGTGAAGGGCGAATAATCTGCAAAAAACTGGACAGGGTGACCCTGGCACAGAATTTGGGTGTCAGATCTAGCTTGTTTTATAACTTCTTCCTTTATGGAATAGTAATGAGGCTTTGCAATAATGTCTCTAGGTTTACCATCCTTTCTGGGGGGTCCAAGGGCTCTATGAGCCCTGTCTAGTTCAAGAATTAATATCTAGCACTGTTTCAGGTAAACCTCTTATTCTGATGTTATACCTTCGGGATCTATTTTTGAGGTCGTCAATTCTGGAATTGGCGTAATCAAGTTGTTCCTGGATTGTAGATAATTGCATGGAATGTGGATTTGAAACCAAGACTGTTTCTTCAAGTTTATGCTCAATTGTATCTATTCTTGCTCCTAGATTTTGAAAATCAGATTTCAGGTCCCCGGTGATTTTTGTGGCTGTTTGCAGGTGTTTGCAGGTGTCAGCATACTGCTGACACCTGCAGTATGCTTTTTTTTTCCCCTCAAATTACCGTATTATCGGGGCTTCTGATCCAGCTCCGAGCGGGGAGATTCCTGCGGGGAATAGGCGTTCCTAAGACAGGTCATACATGATTGATGTGCGGGAAGGCGCGTCACGCCTTCCGAAAATAGACGAAGTGGAACTCGGCAATTTACGGCGCTATACGGCGCCTGCGCCTGCCATGTAGAGCCGACTGCGCAGGTGCCGTAAAAAGCAGAGTCCACGTTGTGTATTTTTGGAAGGCGTTACACGCCTTCCCGCACATCAATCATGTATGACCTGTGTTAGGAATGCCTACCCCCCCGGGGGGAATGAGAACCCGGAACCTAAGTGAAAACAGCTGTTCAACTATAAGTACAGCATAAAAAAAAATCCAGCATACTGTCGATGTTAGTATGCTGGATCTAACGGTATATAAATGTTTTAGGCCTCGTACACACGGTCAAATGAATCTGTTCAAATCGGTCTGACAGACCGATTTGAACAGATTTGTCTGCTGGGGCATATTAAAATCCCCGCCGGCAGACAGCGTTGTGACGTGGCGGTGACGTTGATGCCGCCACATCACCATCACCAGGAAGTAAAACACTTCCACGCATGCGTCAAATCCATTCGACGCATGCGCGGGCAGATACGGGCAGATATGTCTGCTGGTTAGCGTACTAACCAGCAGACATGTCGGGCGGACAGATTCCCAGAAGACAGATTTTAAAGCATGCTTTAAAATCCGTTGGCTGGCCAAATCTGTCTGTCTGCCTGTACACACGATCGAATCTGTCTGCTGAAACTGTCTGGCAGACCGCTTTCAGCAGATAGATTTGATCGTGTGTACGCGGCCTTAGGGTGAACCCCCGCTTTAATCTGTAGTATGTAAATGTGCATGTGCGCACATTCGCGTGTATTTGCACACATACGCACGCGTGAGGCAAAAATTATTGACGAAAAATTCAGATTTTCTATATATATTTTTTTTGTACTGAAAAATGCACCGTGCTTATTTACACACTGGTGTGTTATTTGGCTGTATTTTAGCTCAGTAAAAAAATAAAATAATCTGTACTGTGCAAGAGGCCTAAATGAAATTTAGGAGTATTATTAGAGTAATTGACTCAGAGATAAGAATTCCAAAACAATTCTAACCTCAAATGACGGCCCTTGAAATATCCGTGTATCAGAGAAGCAAAAAAGTACAATTAGTAATGAGATAAAACTATATTTCTCGACACACTTTAATGCTAACCATTCATGGCTTGAATTGAATTGAATTTTGAGCCATGGGTGGCCCTGCAAGCACCACTTGCCCTTGCCCGATTTATTCAGGCAGGATGTATTCCCAAGTAGACGTACATACTCGCCAGCACACAATGGATCGACTACTTCCATCCAAACGTTTTTAATGAAAGAGATCACATCACAAAGGAAAGTGCAACATTTCGGAGCCGCGCAGGAACCCTTCGTCAGGCATGTGATTAGTATTGAGTATATGAGTATTTCCATGTAGGTCTTTCCTGTTTTTTAAGACCCCAGCAGGTTGGTTTCTTCCAACTCTAGACTACTACCTCTAGAGTAGCTTTGCTAGGTCAAGCACAGATTTCCAGCCAAGCTAGCAACATCACTACTAAAAGAACTCTATATTCTAACAATCTTGGCATATCAAAAACAAATACATGGACAAATTCACATTAGTTGGAGATGATAACAGATCAATCTGTTATGCCATTGGTTGGGCAATGGATCTCCAAGCTAAGGATGCAGCTAGAGTTTTAAAACAGCCCTGCTATATTCTAATGCCAAGCTACACAAAATGCAACAGGATACAAACAAAGTGAAAGGGTGGCTTTTCAGAAAATGCTATAATATCTATTCAACACTAACTTGTACTGTTGACAAAGATCAGCCACCAGTTCCACTGCAGCAACCTCCATGTCATCTGGGCGGGAGTCCAAAAATGTTCCATAAAGTGTGGGATCTGTGAGGAATAGGTACATCTTAAGTTTATATGGTGGCTCAATTGATGTTTTATATTACCCTATCATATACTGTGTATATATATATATATATATATATATATATATATATATATATATATATATATATATATATATATAATATATATACAGTACAGACCAAAAGTTTGGACACACCTTCTCATTCCAAGAGTTTTCTTTATTTTCATGAATATGAAAATTGTAGATTCGCACTGAATGCATCAAAACTATGAAATAACACATGTGGAATTATATACATAACAAAAAAGTGTGAAACAACTGAAAATATGTCATATTCTAGGTTCTTTAAAGTAGCCACCTTTTGCTTTGATTACTGCTTTGCACACTCTTGGCATTCTCTTGATGAGCTTCAAGAGGTAGTCACCTGAAATGGTCTTCCAACAGTCTTGAAGGAGTTCCCAGAGATGCTTAGCACTTGTTGGCCCTTTTGCCTTCACTCTGCGGTCCAGCTCACCCCAAACCATCTTGATTGGGTTCAGGTCTGGTGACTGTGGAGGCCAGGTCATCTGGCACAGCACCCAATCACTCTCCTTATTGGTCAAATAGCCCTTACACAGCCTGGAGGTGTGTTTAGGGTCATTGTCCTGTTGAAAAATAAATGATGGTCCAACTAAACGCAAACCAGATGGAATAGCATGCCGCTGATTTGGACGAGTTAACATTATTAAAATGAACATACTACCGAAATTTCTGTATCTCTTCCAGACACTCCCCATTGCTATACCAAAATCCTTCCTCAGACAGACGCAAACTATTTTCAATAAATTTATCTGGGCCAATAAAAGTCCAAGAATTAAGAATCATATATTATGTTTACCAAAGCGAGAGGGAGGTGTATCGGCCCCAGATATCTCTCGATACTACCAGGCGGCTACCCTAATCCGCCTGATAGACTGGGGGAGACATAGCGGCGAGAAATTATGGCCGGGTTTGGAACAAGCCCAATGTAGTAGCGTACTTCACCTGGCAGCGTGGTGTTACAGAGACTTGCCGCCACTTACTAAGAAACACCCACTGATAGGCCCAACACTGAAAGTGGCCTATGGGTTAATTGCGAAAGGGTCACTGTCTACTTTGGACTCGCCACTTTATCCAATTCTGGGGAACCCACAGTTCGCACCAGGGCTGAGGAAGGGACCTTTCAGGGGATTAATAGACCAGGGTCTGATACAGGCATCTCAGTTTATGAAAGAAGGTTCATGGCATACTACGAGGGAAATGGTAACAGGTGGGCTCCCCTACCAATTGGACATCTGGAGGGCATTACAGTTGAGGCACTTTTTGGATACTTTGAAACCCCCTATAAATTATGAACGCAAACTTACAAGATTTGAGGGGTATTGCAGTGGGAGTGGAGTGCTTAGGCACACCCTCTCAAGAATTAGTGAATTACTGAACGCACCGACGGAGGACTTTCAGGCCCCCTTTTTTAATAGGTGGGAGAGGGAGCTGGGAAGACCCTTTACAGAAGAACAAAAGAGTAAAATACTCCGGAATACATTTGAAACGTCAGTCTGTGTGTAAACACAGGAGATGAATTATAAGATTCTATCTCAGTGGTATCGTACTCCGGTAGTATTAAAAAGGTGCTACCCAGACACCTCGGATAGATGCTGGAGGTGCGGTAAGCAAGAAGGAACCTTACTACATATTCTGTGGCTGTGCCCAAGGATTCTACATTTTTGGACAAGAGTTCAGGGAATAGTGCAGAAATTCAGTAGAGAGAAATTACCAGACGAATGGCCCTTTTATTTATTGCAAGACTCGGAGCCGACGAGAAAGGGTGATAGGAAATCCATGGTTTGTCATCTTTTAAATGCTGCCCGTGCCTGTATCCCAGGGATGTGGAAGCAGACACAAGCGCCAACGGTAAAGATGTGGCTTAATAGAGTAGAAGATATGAATAGAATGGAGGACTTGGTATGGACCTACAGACAGAAACGTAAAGTATATCTTGAAACGTGGGCCGAGTGGAATGAGTTCAGATACTCAGAACACGGGAAGGTCTTGATAGATGTAGATTAAAAGGGGGGCTTGGTGCTGTGGAGGGGGGAGGGAGGATGAGAGAGGTGGTGTTTCCCCCCTTTTTTTTTTTTTTGTAAGTTTGTTTGGGGAGGGGGGGGGGTATGCAAGGGCAGTGGGGGACATAGCAGGGGCCGGTGTGGCCACCCCTCCCGGTAGGGGACACAGCGATCCCCTGGAGGTAGGGGGGTCTTGCCGGCTAGAGGGGGTGAGGGGAAGGCACTTGCAGACCCATAGGTCCTCAGAGGGCTGGACAAAGTTCTGTAGGACAGGAGGGAAGGGATAGGATACGTTTTTGAAAGAGATATACCCTCTCTTTTTGTTTTGTGATTATGGAAGATATGTCTACGATCTATGGGAGTGTCTTCTTTTTTTTGGTTGCTTGTTTTCTTTTTTTTTGTTTTATTGTTAAACGATGCAATGTGAGTAATGGAATGACTTTCCCCCTGTATGTTTCCCGAAATGCTCGAAAAATAAAGGAAAATTCAAAGGAATAGCATGCCGCTGCAAGATGCTGTGGTAGCCATGCTGGTTCAGTATGCCTTCAATTTTGAATAAATCCCCAACAGTGTCACCAGCAAAGCACCCCTACACCATCACACCTCCTCCTCCATGCTTCACGGTAGGAACCAGGCATGTAGAGTCCATCCGTTCACCTTTTCTGCGTCGCACAAAGACACAGTGGTTGGAACCAAAGATCTCAAGTTTGGACTCATCAGACCAAAGCACAGATTTCCACTGGTCTAATGTCCATTTCTTGTGTTCTTTAGCCCAAACAAGTCTCTTCTGCTTGTTGCCTTTCTTTAGCAGTGGTTTCCTAGCAGATATTCTACCATGAAGGCCACACAGTCTCCTCCTAACAGTTGTTCTAGAGATGTGTCTGCTGCAAAAGGTGGCTACTTTGAAGAACCTAGAATATGACATATATTTTCAGTTGTTTCACACTTTTTTGTTATGTATATAAATCCACATGTGTTAATTCATAGTTGTGATGCCTTCAGTGTGAATCTACAATTTTCATAGTCATGAAAATAAAGAAAACTCTTTGAATGAGAAGGTGTGTCCAAACAATTGGTCTGTACTATATACTGTGTATATATATATATATATATATATATATATATATATATATATATATATATATATATATATATATATTGTATAGATAATTCATATATTGTTGGGCACTGGCTAGCAGGATTGGTATGTGTTTTCAATAATCGTATTCCTAAAAAAAAAAACTTTCAAGTCAAAAGGTAACCATAGAGCTCTGTTGTTTGAGGAATATTACTTACCTATGCACCTAAGTATGCTACACTTAAACTGATGGGCTGGTAAAACAGTTCAATAGAACCCTGAAAGGTACACTAAAAAGTGATTGATAAGGACTAAAAATACTGGCACTTCCTGTTACTATACTTAATGTTTTCAACAAGTAAATTGCCATAGTCCCCCACAGGGTTTTCCCAGTTTGAACTTGTATAGTAGACGTCCCCAGGTACTCCTGGGTTCTGTCTGGGAAATGTGAGCAAGAAGCCACACCTCACAAAAGAGTAATTGAACACATGCCCATAGTTTGGGAACCTATGTAGCAAGCCAATACGAACCCTTAACATGGAAGACAGAATAAAGTTTTTGTGACTACTTTAAAGATTAAACTTCTGGAAAAGTTGTGGGGCCTTTATGAGATTGGAGAAAAAAAATTGTGATGTCTAATACGAGACTTACTATCCTCCGTTCACCCTATAAGACCATAGTGAAACTTTTCAGTAGAAAGTGACTCTTAATTATCACCAGCAAAAGGGATACTAGAGGTTTGAATATCAAAGACCCTGTCTGTTACTTAGATTCAGTAGGTGATGGAGTTCTTGCAGACAGACCTAAAGGTATTTTCAGAATTACCTGGCTGAATCAGCATATGTTACCATGACATTGTGACTGAGTCTCATGTCAAAGTAAAGTGAAGACCCTTTTAGATATCTCAAAATTCAGAGAAAAGACATTTCAGAAGAGGTACACAAAATGCTTTCTCTTGGTGCCATCAAGCAATTTGGGGTTCTTCAATGAGATCAGGTTAATCAAATGAAATATTCATTTTTAATACTAAACCCGTGTTTTAGGTGTATAAGTTGATAGAAGGTTGGGTGGCAGCAGGTACATTACCACTCTCTATCTTACTAAAGAGCAATGGCAGGTTCCCTTAACAGATAAAACAAATGAAAAGACAGCGTTTGTGACACCAGACGGACTGTTTCAGTATGTGGGCCTCCCCTTTGGCTTACATGGGGCCTTGGCCTCTTTTCAAAGGATGATGGACCATATTATCGTAAGCCTTCCCGCATGTTGGTCTATCATCCCATTTAATTTTTGGTGACAAAATGTGGAAAGTTCCAAGGGGTATGAATACTTTTTTAAGGCACTGTACAAATCTTTGAATGGTGACTGTATCATTGGGAGAAAACAATGTAATCTAAGGTCTTTAAAGAAGCCTCATGGCCATACAATTACAGTAAGTTAAACAAGAAGCAGTTCAATCTTAAACTGTGTAAGGATTTGTTACTGTTAGATTAGTAACGATGTGGAACTTCCTTTCAGAGTTGGTGGTGTCAGTCAGAGGGGTTTGTAGATAGATTACATTTTTTTAGGTGTGTTTCAAAGAGATTACAGTGTACAGGGATATTGAAAATGGTATGACATAAACACACACACACTCGGGCTGAACTGGATGGACCAGTGTCTTCATTCAACCTTTTGAAATATGAAACAATGAAATGCAATGAAGGGGTCGATCAACTTGGGTACAACCAGCATGCTGGGTTTTACCTGCGATTATCGCTAGAAGCTGCTATAGCCGCTAGCAATAATCATTGTCTTTTCCTGGCAGCTTCCCCCACTCTCCCCTGCCCCCCCCCCATTGGGAGAACCCGTGGTCGCAGGAAATACATTTTCTCTGTGTATGGCCGGATTTCTTGACAAACAGATGCCTTTTATGTTAGCATTTTTTGGGTGTGCCCACCAAGTTTGTTTTTGTATTTTCTTTTTTATGTTTGCCTGGGAACAGTCTTATTCCAAGAAATTATTGTGTGAAGAACATTAGGTATCATACCTCAGGCAGAAATTATTCCATAATGGAAAGGCAGTGTCTGGCCAGAAAGTGAGAACTAAGGTTATCGAGGTACTACTTTTTGGGCAGACAATTCTGACTGATTACAGACCATTATCCACTAGAGTTACAGAGTAGAGATCAACAAGGGTCTGGTGGACTTGGATGGTCTGTATGTGTCACCTAGGATTTTCATATATACAGTACATTAGAGGGGCTCCAGGGTTTAGGCCTAATGTGGAGAAAACAAACTATTTGATGATTTTTAGAGGTCTGAGTGGGGGAAAGCACCATATTCTACCTAGTGGCTTAACCTCATTATTAATCTCAGCCATTCACAGTCTTTTATATATGTGAGCTCACTGATGCTCATATCAATCGCTAGTGTGGTTACTGATAAATACTTACCAGACCTACAGCAAACTGACACACAGAGGCGGCTCTTTAATTAGGCAAATTATGCGGTCGCCTAAGGCCTCACACTCACAGGGGCCTCGTGGCCCCCTAACTTTTAACCCAACCCCAGTTTTGAGGGAAAGGAGACCTTAACGCTGCTGTGCTCAGGCCCTGTCCCTAACAACCAGTAAATATCGGTTTCACCACCCCTTGTGATGTCAATGACCCAGCATGCCCTCAGTCAATGATGTCACAAGGGGGCAGTTTCACCAGATGACATCACCGGGTGGCCCCCACGCCTTAGTTATTAAAGATTAGGATCTGGGGGCCGCCTTGTTAAAGGGGGCTTCCAGATTCCAATAAGCATCCTGGCCGCAGAGGCTTTTGTCCCTGAATTATTTTTCCCATCGTGGGTGTGAGTGGGGCCCCATGTCAAGTTTTGCCTAGGGACTCACAAAGCCTAGAGCCATCTCTGCTGACACACCAAGGGCCACAAGGAATATGAGCTGGACCGAGACAACTTATGAAAAGAGTCTGTACTAGCCTGCTGGTAACCACCTATGATGATGTCACACTTAATGCTTTAAATTAATGATGGGGGCATGCCAAATGTAAAGCTTCTGCAAAGCTGGTTATATAACTTGCCATCCAAAATTTCTAGAATGTGTAGGAAACAAAGATGCTTCTCAAGTGAGCTGGAGAGTCGATTGTTATATCTATTAAACCTAACACGTCATGTTAACATATAACAATATACCTTTTGCTTTTCAAGTTAAAGCAGAACTAAACTCTTTAAATCAACATTAACTTTGTTTATTCCTTTTGCTACTAACATTAGTTAATAGATAAAGTATATTCTATGCACTTGTTTTAAACACCTTTTCTACATTTCTTCAGTTGCTTCCTGGTTCCTAGCCTAGGCCAAAATGATGTCATATATCCCAGGAATCTTCATTCTTTATTTTTTCATTCATCTGGAGGAGAGGCTTTCTTAGCTATGCACATGCTCCTGCCTGCATGCCTAAGCTAAGGGCAGATGTGTTCTAGAAAATAAAAGCTACATGAATCGTCTGCCCTTACTCAAGGTGTCTGAGGCTAGAAACGCTAGGGAGGTGTTTTTCAAAAAGATTTCTCAACAAATGAAAGCATGGAGCCATAGATGGATGGATAGGTTTGCTTTCATGTGCTTATATACAGGCAAATTCCACTTTAAAACTATCTCTGGACAGTGCTGTAAAAAAATTGTGCCTAGCCTCATTCCAGCACTGTGGAGCCGAAGAACATACCGCCAAACAACTGTCATGGGAGAGTATTATTTTGTGTTGAATCATCCCCTAGAAAAATTTGCAATGTATTCTGCAATGGCTAAGGGGAATATTTTTTTTAAAATATTTTATTTAGCACTGCCCAGTTTGGCTTTAAATGTTGTAACACATATCAGTAAAAATGTATTGAAACCCTCATCTGTGTATTTATAATTTCATGAACATTAACTTACCTCCAATCTTTGGGGCATGTTTTGCCATTTCCAGTTCAGCATGAAACTAAAAAAAATAATAACATGAATGCTTATATATTTAACACGTTTATGAATTTGTAGCGCTACCCCCTTGAGGTCCGCTGATTTATCCTAGGTTCCTCTTGCTCTACAATGCATTTGTGTCTGCTGGGAACTCGTTGATCTTTTTGGCAAGTGTCAGTTAAATGGCCTGGGAGGGCAAAAGCCCTCCAGGCTAAGTAGTTCTCCTCCTGGACCAGGAACCTGGCTGCTATAGCCCCAGATTAATTATGTCCTCTCCAGCCACCTTCTGGACACACCTCTCCAGAGATTGGCTGAACCTCATAAATATTCAGTCTGCTCACTCAGCATGCTTTTCTTATATGTTCTGGAGATTTCCAGAAAGCAGGTGGACGCAATCAAGCGTGTGGCCTGTGGGAGCCTGATGAGCCCAAATCTACTAACCACTACTCCATTGATTACAGATGAGCACAAAAATAATTAAATTTATCTGACTGACTAGTACCAAACTAGGAGGGTGCTAGTAATCATTTGCCATTGACAGGGACCGTTTCTTCCTTTTCTAGAAAACTCTTTAACATATTTCCCTGAATTAACAGGTTGTTTTGCTTTACTGCTTGTAAAAGGAATACAATCATATACTGTAAGTCACTATTGTTGGCACTAACCAGTAGAACACTGTTGGTTCCTTGTAATTCGGACATGGCTGTGTGTAGATCCATCACACTGACATGGGGAAACTCTGGTACTCCACTGTTGATAAGGAAACACTTGAACCCAGCAACACCTGCTTGTAGCATAGGTATCAGATCCACCTGTCATAGAAAGTAATGTTCGTGGTGAGTACATGCTAACATTTTCATGTAAAATCAGGTAAGTTCAAACTTCCATTTTCATGGACTCCTGTTCTTCCTTGGTGACCCCAAGGTGTTTCCAGGACAACTATGGAATATAATCCAGCATGTACCTGGCACAGATCCTAGAGGAGCATTTCATAAAGCATCTCTACAAGATGCCCAAATAAGCATAAGCAGTTGAATGAAGAAACGGTGGCTCTAACTTGACCCTCTCGTGCAACCAGTCATTTTAGCCATTCTTCATAGCTCGAGAGTTGAGGATAGGGATTAAGGGAGATTGTAAACCAAACCTTGTGCCCCATCAAAAATCTGAGCTAATGCTACCCCTCCAAAATACTCATGTAGCAAATCACTTGTAAGGAGGATATTTTTTATACCTACACCCTTTCTTAGAAAAAAATGATTTCCCATGCAACTCGAAAGAACAGTAGGAAAAGTATGAGAAAGACCACATTGTGTAATGAGATTCTGTTCAATAGCACATTATATGCCTGGAAAAATTAAGGCAATATCATTCCGCTTCGTAGACAAACTCTAGAATGAAACACTCCATGTTTCCACAGTCATTGTCTATCTGAAACTGTCCTACACATGCTGAGTCTGACTGCCCATAGGGCAGGGCTCAAAATTTCAAGTCCTGAGCTACTAGCCAGGCCTCAAGAGTTACTCGCCACCAGTTGCCCCACCTAATTCATACACTGCCCTGTGCCTAATTGCACCTGTAAACACGCCCTCGTAGATTATCTCATAGAATGACACTGTTAAATGTTTTAGGCAGAATCAAGTTACACAATTAAATATTACCAACAACAACTTTAACAAAATGGAACAGGGCACGGGGGACAGACCAGAGGGACAGGGCACTGGGGGGCAGACCAAAGGGACAGGGCACTGGGGGGCAGACCAGAGGGACATGGCACTGGTGGGCAGACCAGAGGGACAGGAAACTGGGGGGCAGACCAGAGGGACAGGGCACTGGGGGGCAGACCAGAGGGACAGGGCACTGGGGGCAGACCAGAGGGACAGGGCACTAGAACTGGGTCTCTTCCCCATTCTCTTGCTGTCTCCTCTGCATCTCTCTCTCTCTCTCCCTCTCTCTCCCCCTCTCTCTCCCTCTCTCCCTCTCTCCCTCTCCCTCCACACTTGCATGACCTTTTATCCAGGCTGGAGGAGAGGAGCTGCTGCTCTCATGTCAGGGCAACTTTCAGTGAGAGCTGCACCGGAGTGGTAATTTTCGCAATCCTCCATCTCACTCATTACTCTCTGCTCTCCAGCTACATTGGTCGGGGGGAGGGTGGCAGGCTCAGAGAGGTCATACTGTTAGGTCCCATGGCTTAATGAGGATTGTAAGGAGAGCACCCTATTTTTGCCGAGCATGGACCTTTCCTCTTCGGCCGCCAATCTCATCTGGACTCTTAGGCCTCGTACACACGATCAAATCTGTCTGCTGGAAACGGTCTGCTAGACCGTTTCAGCAGACAGATTCGATCGTGTGTACGGCAAACAGATGGATTTGGCCACCCGACAGATTTCAAAGCATGCTTTGAAATCTGTCGGCTGGGAACCTGTCCGCCCGACATGTCTGCTGGTTAGTATGCTAACCAGCAGACATGTCTTCTCACACACACGCCGAATGATTTCGACGCATGCGCGGAAGTGTTTTACTTCCTGGTGCGGTGACGTGGCGGCGTCAACGTCACCGCCACGTCACCGACACGTCAGCGCGCTGTCTGCTGGCGGGGATTTTGGTTTGCTCGTGTGTACACGCGAGCAAACCAAAATGCCAGCAGACAGATCTGTTCAAATCGGTCGGTCCGACCGATTTGAACATATAGATTTGATAGTGTGTACGGGGCCTAAGTGTAGGCACAGATTGGAGGGAGATTGGTCATGCACCCCTGTCATCACTCGCCCCCAGCTTAAATCCACTCGCCAAATGCTAGTAGGCGAGTGGAAATTTTGAGGGCTTCCATTGGGTATAGCTCCAATCTTTAAAATGCATTCTGCATGGTCCTCCAAGCTCTGCTTACTTGCCCCAGAGTTCGACTCCCCAGTAAACAGAATTACTCTAGCCAGTGGACTGATCTTTTGCCTGATGATTAATGCATAGTCCCAGACAACATCACTTTTACAAAATCCTGCAGTGGTACCAGTGTGTCACCTCCTATTGTCTGTTTCATCAAAGGAAAGTAAACTAATGATCTTCATTGAACTGGTTACTGTCCATAAATGTAAAAGAGTACTTCTTCTCTTAGGCCCACAGTATTTCATATGGGCTTTTTGATTGGGCCTACTTGTTATTTTTTTCAGGCAGACCTGATCGGAAGCCTCATTCAAGTCTATGGGCAGGCAAGTGTAAGTAAAATTGCCATCTACTTCTACTTCTACATCCAGGTCTGCAAAAAAAAAACATGAAAAAGGACTGCGTTTTTCTGGACCTAAACATGATGGATCAGAGGTAGCCTAATATAAACAGATGTAAGTCCATTTTTATCTGGTTACCCATGGATCAAACATGTGTCTGCTGTGCTGTTAAAATGTGGACAAAAAATGAAATAGAAAAGATGTCACAAAAGTGACATCCATCTCATTCAGCTCTGATTCAGCAGGGGATATGTTTACAGAGATTTGGGGAGACATTAAATTTTGCTTTAGGGGTCTTTGATTGATAGTTACTCTCCTGTTTAATAGATGCAGTCTAGAATTTTTGGAGTAATATACACTTATGCCATGTACACACGATCGGGTCATCCGATGAAAACTGACCGATGGATTTTTTCATCAGATATCTGATGAAGCTGACTTTCATCAGTCTTGCCAACGCACCATCAGTTAAAAATCTGATCGTGTCCAACACGGTGACGTAAAACACAATGACGTGCAGAGGAAAATGAAGTTCAATGCTTCCGAGCATGCGTCGACTTGATTCTGAGCATGCATGGATTTTTGACCGATGGATTTCCCCACAGACGATCGTTTTTTTTCTATTGTTTTTTTAACCATCAGAAAATTTTAAAACAGGTTCTATTTTTATTCTCCGATGGGAAAAAAAATTATGAGGCCCACACACGATCGGTTCGTCCGATTAAAACGGTCCATCGGACCTTTTTCATCAACTGAACCGATCGTGTGTACAGGGCATAACAGTTAAAGAAAACGTTTTTCTATACAAATTTAAACACCAGATCTAAAATTTTAGCCAAAAGCCAGAGCTTTATTGCTACATCCTAAATAGGAGCTATCTACCAAAACATCTGAAGACATCATAACCTCAACTATAGTCAAACAATTTACAAAAATGATCCAAGGATCTCCAGATCCCAACCATGACAAATAAAGGTAAAATCCAAAACATAAAAGTATGCTCACCTGATTATCGGGAATGACACCACCCCAAAATGCTACATCCACATAGCACTGTCCCTTAGCAGCCTGGAGCTTGGTGCGGAAATTGGTTACAGATGTGGTGGGAGGCAGGCTGTTTCTGTAAAGACAAAAGTTATGGATTCATGTTGTGTTCCCAAACGTTGTAGTGTAGCTTGTAGTGAGATAAATGGCTAATACAGAAAATTTGCAATTATCGTCCATTTTTTTTTTTCCATGATAATCTCTAAATTTTGAAAATGAAGAGGTTATAAAAGTTTGAAAATTCTTGTATGACAGAAGTGATGTAATGTGTTATATTGTATCTGTATTGTATTTTTGGACGAAAGCTACTACTGATTAAACAAAAATCGTATGATTTGGTATAGTACGAGAAAAATATTGGCGTTTGTCCCTTTGGATAATTTTGGACGAAAGCTGTGTACTAACAATCAGATTATTGTAGATCACTTAAAAAGCTGTGTATGATTTTCTGATTGTGTGTTCGGGCCTTAATTGTTGTGCAGACTATGGATGTTTCTGGATGGAGTTAGGCTAGATCAGGCCTATTCTTTCCTAAGTCCAATGTACATATATTCCAGTATACATGTAAGGAACTTAATTTTAAAGGAAAGTAGTACAAAGAAAAATACAAAGGATGCCTATGTTTCTGAAAATACTTGGTGCCTTGTTTCAGGCGGCCCATAACTGAGAAAGTGCTGAAGTCATGAGTTCAAAATGGCAGCCAGAGAGTGTTTTAGATGGGAGGGTCAGCATCAGCAGCCCCCATGCTACCCCAGTAAAGGTTTACATTAATTTTAGCAGTAATAAGAACAGTAATTAGAAATGACAATGTCACATGGAAGAGTCGTCTAAAACATGACTTTAAAATTGATGCAGTCATTGTCAAATGACATCTATCAAGGGGGCCCTAGTACAGTATCTCCATTCAATCTACAGAGGTTTTAGTCTTAAATACATTTTAAACCGATAACACCTTCATTCATCTAGCCCACATACATATTCATAATTCAGATGCTGTCTGTGCAGTAATTACAAAACAATGAGATCTGAATAACTAATAACCTGTAAACACCTTGGCAACCAACTCTTTATTAATCCCTAGGGGTTATAGGAGCCAACACTATTAAAAAATAAGAAAATGTGATGATAAGCCAGAGATACCAACAGTTTACTCTAGGGGGTTCCCCCAGAAGAGGTTTGCCAGTTTTAGATAGATGGGAACAGATTGAATCATCCATCACATTTTAATATTCATAGTCAAGAAATGATAGTCAATAAATTCAAGGGTAAAATCTCTGCGCCCAAGTTCCCAGCTCCACCTACTTGCTCCAGACCTGTCAAGTTTTACTGTTTTTTTTGTATCTCATACAAACAATTCAGGCATACAACTAAGACATCCACCGAAGGAAGACCATGGTTGTGGTAATGATGGTGGGTGGTGATGGAAGTGTGTTGTGACAGCAGTAATGCTGGGTGGTTATAGTTGTTCACCAACAAAGAGTAATAGTGTAATATTAGGAGAAAGCCATTACCACCAACTGTTTTGTTACTAATAGTTTTCTCAACAACTTCCACTCCTAAATGATGTAGATATTATCAGCCCAGTGTAGAAGTTTTACAAAGTGATCACCAGTTTAAAAAAATCTCTGGCAGGAAACGCTCTTGTATGATTTCACATTAAAACCAATGTCACCAATGGCAACTAAGCAACCCAAAGAGATTAGATTGCAGCTGGGTGTGAAAACGTAATCTGATAACGGATAGATTTTCCCAGTGATGGATGTCTTCTAAAATATACATTCTGGCAGGCAAGCAGACATTATTATGGTTATGTAGTGGAGCAAAAGAGGGCAACGATATCCCTGGTCTTTAAGAACTTCATAAAAGATTCTACAGAAAAAAACACACTGGATTGTTGATTCCAGAAGGGTAGGCTAAAGCAGCGATTCTCAACCTCAGTCCTTAAGTATCCCACAACAGGCCATGTTTGCAGGTTTTTCCTTGATCTTGCACAGGTGCTTTAAATCAGAGTCAATGGCTTTGTATTTTTAACAGCTATTTTATCTAAGAGAAATTCCCAAAACATGGACTGTTGGGGGAACTTGAGGACTGAGGTTGAGAACCACTGGGCTAAAGGATGTCTGGAGAGAGGCTAATGACTGTGACACATGTATCACCATTCCTGATTGGAATGTAAGTCACTGGTTTGAAAGAAGATCATTTTATGCCTATAGGCACCTTTAGGGCTCACAAAGATGATTTATTTTTTATGGCGCCCACTGCACCAAGAGAACACATAAGTGTTGCAGTGCACCATAATGCATAATAACACATTAGTGTGATTATGGCGTACTGCTTTGCTAAAAATTAAGGCAATGCACCAGAATGGACATGTGTAAATGGGCCCTAAATGATCCACATGGGCCCTAGTTGAGTCATGCAAAATGTGCTGCCTACATCCTATTATAATGCTGCAGCCCTTACACTCTTTTTACATCATAGGCTTTTTACAAGCCTAATGCACCGTACACACAATCGGAATTTCTGAAGGAAAAAGTCAGATGGAATTTTTCCGAATGTGTGAAGCCCCATCTGAGTTTTTTCATCGGAAATTCCATCTGAGTTTAGATATAGAACATGTTCTATTTTTTTCTGATGTAATTCCTTTGGAATTCCGATGTGATTTGGCTGGGCAAAAGCCTGATCGTGTGTACGCGGCATAAGAAGGGATGTTTTTTTGCATGTGTATCAAGCTTCAGGTATTTATTCCCTGGATTGGGCAAAAGGCAGAGAGCAGTTTTTAAAGGAGGAGAGTATTTTGGTATACTGGTGTACCCATTGAAGTCTGGGGGGAAAAAAAACACACGCCTGAATACACTCAAAAACAGCTCATCTACTACGCATTTTTGAGCTTAGGGTGTAGAGCATGGGATCACTGAGTGTACAATTCTGAACAGGGAAAATTAGAAAGACCAGGATTCTGCATGTTGAGCATAGTTAGGTGTTGAGAGAACAAGCTGAAAAAAACTCAAGTATAAATTGGGGCTGATTATAGGATTAGCATGTGTGCTCTACTAAGCTGCACCAACATTTTTGGAAATTGATTGCTCCCTCATGCTCATTGTCTGATACAGGGAAATCATTTGGCTGTTAGGAGTGAGAGAGAGAGAGAGAGAGAGAGAGAGAGAGAGAGAGAGAGAGAGAGAGAGAGAGAGAGAGAGAGAGAGAGAGTTTTCCTTTCATAGAAGTACTACGTGTCATATTGCCCGAGTACAGTGTCATACTGCTGGACCTGGTTGCATAATCATGGAACCCTTTTAACCCAACTTTGAATTGCAAAATCCCTTCCCTATAAATATAAAACTATGCACTGTATAAAGTGATTGCAGTAATTTTTGTAATCAGTAGCTAGTTGAAAGTGTTTGAAATTGTTAGAAATTTGACTTTTGTATTGCCAGCTTAAAGCTTTTATATTCAATGAGCAATTATGATAATTCTGAGGTACAGACTATATGCAGACACAAGGTAACAGACAAAAATGCCTTTATAACTACTTCAGCCCCAGAAGAATTTTCCCCCCTTTCCTGACCAGAGCAGTTTTTACAATTTGGCACTGCGTCGCTTTAACTGACAATTGCGTGGTCATGCGACGTTGCAACCAAACAAAATTGACGTCCTTTTTTCCCCACAAATAGAGCTTTCTTTTGATGGTATTCGATCACCTCTGCGGTTCAAATTTTTTGCACTATAAACAAAAAAATAGCGACAATTTTGAAAAAAACACAATGGGCCAGATCCACATACAATTGCCGCCATATTTTACCTGGCTCTAAGTCGAATCCAGAAAGATTTCGGCCCGTAAGGTACGGCGGCATAGTGTACTTCTCGCGGCAAGATTGAATTACGCGGGAAGGGGGCGTGAATCATTTAAATTAAGTGCGTCCCTGCGGCGATCGAACTTTGCATGCTCCGTTCAGAAATTTCCCGCCGTGCATTGCGCGAAATTACGTCGTAACGTCGTTTTTTTTTTAGTAGCGTAAATTACGTACGTTTATTTTTTTTAGTAGCGTAAATTACGTACATTCCTATTCACGGACGACTTACAAAAAAAAAAAAAAAAAGAAATTTCGACGCGGGAACGACGGCCATACTTAACATGGCAAGTCTAACTATAGACCCGATAATAGCAGCTTTAACTATACGCCGCAAAAAGCAGACTACAGACGCCGTAAGAGATTGCGATGGCCGATCGTAACTTCGTGGATCGCCGTAAAAAGCTCATTTGCATACCCGACGCGGAAAACGACGAGAACTCCAACCAGCGGGAGCAAAAATATTGCAGCTTAGATCCGAAGGCGTACGGAGACGTAAGCCTGTCAGATCGAAGCCCAAAGCCATCGTATCATGGTTTGAGGATTCAAACTAATGATACGACGCGGGTAATTTGAAAGTACTCCGGTGTATCAGGAGATACACCGGCGTACTGGCTCTGTGGATCTGGCCCAATATCTTTTACTTTTTGCTATAATAAATATCCCACATTTTTTTTCCCTCAGTTTAGGCCAATATGTATTCTTATACATATTCTTGGTAAAAAAAAATCGCAATAAGCGTATATTGATTGGTTTGCGCAAAAGTTATAGAGTCTACAAAATACGGGATAGTTCTATGGCATTTTTATTTTTATTTTTTTACTAGTAATGCGATTTTTATTGGGACACTATTTTGATGATATTTTGCGACCATTGTCATTTATACAGCAATCAGTGCTAAAAAAATTATTACTGTGTAAATGACACTGACAGGGAAGGGGTTAACCACTAGGGGCGAGGAAAGGGTTAAGTGTGTCCTAGGGAATGATTCTAACTGTGGGGGGCTGGGCTACAAGTGACACGACAGTGATCACTGCTCCCGATGACAGGGAGCAGTAAATCACTGTCCTGTCACTAGGCAGAACAGGGAAATGCCTCTATGAGATGATCGAGAGCACCCGGCAGACACCAAGCAAATTCAAGGCAATGTATAGGTATTGCGCATCCGTGCCATTCTGCCGACGTATATCTGCAGGCAGCGGTCGGCAAGCGGTTTAAAACATTTCAAAACTTTAACACTCCTTAATAAAATGATTTACAGTATGGTGAACTGGCATTGAGACAATACTGTGGCTGTTATTGCTGTCCTGCTGCTGAAAATACTTGTTGTCTGATTGTTATGCTAACCCATCTGACTTGGTCCTCAGAGTCACCAACCAGCAACAAGTGTGCAGATCTGGGAAGTCACAGAAATGTTTGCAACCATTTCTTGTATATCTGTCCCAGGGCAGTGGCTCAGTGTATTGAAGCCAAAGGACCAACATAACAGCCAGGCAGCTAAGTTTTTCATAAACAGAGGCCAGAAAGGGGAGCCTCCAAGTTTGTCTTATGATATTTTTCAGTCTAGCTGACCACTCACGCATTTACAAAGAACAATTAAAAACTGTAAAAACACAGTTGTTGCCCTTTAATGTGGAGGTCCCCTTTAAAATGATATCATATGGTACATTGCATACAGTGGCATATCTACAATAGCAGTGATCCCTCCAGCAGCAGCAGCCAGTGTGGCAGTCCGATAGCCCTCCCAGTCTGTGCGTCCAGGCTCGTTTACATGTACATGAGGATCAATAATGCCAGCCATGACCACAAGGTCCCCGACATCCAGCAACTATTGAATGGAAAAACAGAGGCGGTATCAGAACAACAAAATAAACACAACAGCAGGAGCCATTAATTGTAGACAGTGTTAGGTAACCAAAGGTATGTTACTAGTTCAGTTTTTTTAAATTACTATAGACAGTAAATGATAGTATTTTTGATTACATTTATGTTGTATTACCAACTAAGGTTGGATTCACACAGGCAGCAGTCCGTATGGCTTTTCTGAAATCTGCTCTTCAGAGGCAGTTTGCTTGCCAATTTATGCCGACTGAGTTAGAATTGTTGCACTACTACAGAAATGTCTACTGACCTGAGAGGCCACTATGCTACTTTGGAAGTAGGCAGCCAGGGGCTGGTAAGAAGCACAACTGAACTGCCTGTTTTTAATATTTGTGTGTATCGGGGCCATAATGCCTAAGGTAGCTTAGACAGTAATGTATTTAGGTTTTGTGCTGCCCTAGGCCTGACTAAACTCGTGCACCCCCTAATTTAAATATGACTCACCCCTTCCTTTCAAGGCCACACCTATTCTGTTTAAGACCCGTCCTGAAATTTTTGAATGGGGACACTAGTTATTAGGGCCTTGGGGGGATTGAAGTCCCTTAATTTGCATAGATTTCCTCTCACTTCCTGTTTGGCTATGGGGCAGAAAGTGGAGGGGAATCTCTGCAATGGGACAGGGATGGTAGAAAATAAACTGACAGGAGCTTTAACCCTCTAGCCAAAATGAAAAAAAAAAAGTGTTGCCTATAGTTCTAGTTTAAGCACACATTTCTGATAATTTTGTGGAGAGGACTAAGAAGATATAACCATGCCAATGGTGCAGCAGAAAACATATAGCACAGTGAGGAAGGTTTGTGGTCCAGGATAATAGGACAGTCAAAATTAGAAGCAGCTTGCGCTACACTATCAGTGTAGCACAAGCCGGCGGGACACTTTTCATGCTGCCCCCCTGCAAAGTGCTGCCCTAGGCCTGGGCCTTGTTTGCCTAGGCCAGGATACAGCGTTGAGCTTGGATACTATGGGCCAGATTCAGGTAGACTTAAATTTGCGCTGCGTAATCTAAATACTCTACGCTGCCGTATTTTACCAGGCTCTACATCAAATTCTGGTAGATTTTTGCCCGTACGCTACGGCGGCGTAGTCTATTTCTCGCCGCGTAATCGAAATACGTGGTTAGGGGGCGTGAAGCATTTAAATTAAGTGCGTCCCCACGGCGATCGAACTGCGCATGCTCCGTTCAGAAATTTCCCGCCGTGCATTGCACGAAATCACGTCGTTACGTCATTTTTTGTTTGAGTAGCGTCGTTTACGAACATTCCTATTCCCGGACGACTTACGTAAAAAATAATAAAAGACGTTGGAAAATGTAGAAATTCGACGCGGGAACGACGGCCATACTTAACATGGGCTGTCTAATATTAGAGCAGCAAAAAGCTGGTATAGTGTTACGCAAAAAAAAGATGACTAAAGATGTCGTAAGAGATTGCGATTGAAGATCGTAATTTCGGGGGTTGGCCGGCAAAAGCTCATTAGCATACCCTGACGCGGAAAACGACGGGAAGTCCACCCAGTGGCCGCAATTTTATTGCAGCGTAGATCCGAAGGCGTACGAACACGTAATCCAGTCGAATTGAAGCCCGCAGCCGTCTTTTCATGGTTTGAGGTTTCAGACTAGCTAAAAAACGCGCGTAATTTGAAATTACTCCAGTCTAACACCAGTTAGACAGGAGTTACGGCTCTCTGAATCTGGCCCTATATGTCCATCAACTCTGGGGTTGTCCTGCTAAATACGAGAAAGTTTGGGGTAGCTGGTGGTTACATGTGCTTGGTCTAGTACCTGTATACCTGGTTATGAACAGACTGTGAGGCCGCGTACACACGATCGGTCCAAACCGATGAGAATGGTCCAGAGGACTGTTTTCATTGGATCACCGATGAAGTGGCCTGATGGTCTGATGTGTGTACACACCATCAGTTCAAAAACCGATCATGTCAGAATGACGTGCTGAAAAAACGAAGTTCAATGCTTCCAAGCATGCGTCGACTTGATTCTGAGAATGCACGGGTTTTTGAACCGATGCTTTTGCGTACTAACCATCGGTTTGGACCGATGGTCAGGCGTCCATCAGTCCGATTTTAAAGCAAGTTTTAAAACAGATGGGCCGTACACGCGGTCGGTTTGGACCGATGAAACTGGACTTCAGTCCATTTTCATCGGTTTGGACCGATCCTGTGTGCGTGGCCTTAATAAGATTCTAAAATTCCGTTTGAGGCATGATTATGTATTTTGCAGGTACATAGAGAGCTGTGCACTTGTGTTGCTGTGGTGTGACGTTGGAATAAAAGCCTGGGATTGATTGTGACTATCCTTATTGTTGTTTCCTTTGGTGTCATTTATATAGGTGTTTTAATGCTAAGACGCATATGGATACATGCATACTCTGGAATATTTTGGATTGTTTCAATAAACTTTATTATTGATTTTTAAAAAAAGAAGCAGATTAAAGTATAACAAAAAGCAAAACTTTTTTTCAGTTTTGGATAGAATGGAGAGGGATTATCATACCTGCCAGGTTTTTATTGCCATCGGTGCCCCCTGTTAGGGAGTTTAAACCTCTCTATTTGTCCTGTTTACCATTATCATTCCAAAGCAAAAGAAAATCCTAAATTTTGGGTTGTGCCCAGAAAAAGTAATAGAAGGGAAATCTTCCAATGGGCATTCCCTTCATTTGCACAGATTTCCTCTCACTTCCTGTTTGGCTATCAGACAGGAAGTGAAGGGAAATCTCCCAAATGGGAAACAGATGGTGAAAAACAAATCTGGCAGGATTTATAACCTTCTCTTTCTCTATCCAAAAAAGTGAAAAGTTCTGCCTATAGTTCAATTCTAATTATACAAAATTAGAATTCTAGAAATAATTATTAAAAAACTGACAAATAGCTAAACTCTATTAGAACAGTTTCCAATGATTTCTTGTAACATTCACCCCATATTCCCTAATGTCATATTTTATACCATGACCTTGACCAGTAGCTGAGATTTAGCATTTAGAATTATTCAATAGCTGTGGTACAATATGCATGCAATATGCCAGTCATTTAGCTGCTTACAAAAGGAACACTCCACTGAAAAATAATTATTTTCACGATCAACAGAATAATTTTACTTCTTGGGTCTCCAGCAATGGGATCTCTGTATACCAATCTAGAAAAGATCAATGCTCAAATCTCTGCTTTTTAATTTTAATAGGTAATTATACTAAGTAAACTGTAAAATACATACAATTTTCTTTCAGGTGACAGGTCTGCCTGACTTCTTCGGGAATCACACAATTTTATAATCAATTATAATTAATACATTAAATACATCTCTACTTAGACAAGTTGGATTAAATATATTTAAAAGAATCAAAAATGTCTGTGAAGTCGATTGCTTTGCTAATTGATTTGCTCAACCCTATTTTCAATGCTATCTCGAAGATAACTAGAACACTATAAATTCAAATGTATTGCAAATTTCTAAATGTATTTTGTCTACTTTAATGCTCTACACCTAACAATTTAATAAACACTCCAGATAACATATTCATATAATGCTGATACTTTAGGAAGATACTTTAAGAAAGGAGCGACTGCTTTTATAAATCTAAATACAAGGGTAAGGTAGCAACTACACATTGGAGCCTATTACAATCATACACAGGTCAAGGTTTAATAGCTGTGGTACCTTGGCTCCACTGGTCACTTGTTTTCCCCATGGCAGGACACTGCTAATCTTGCCATCAGTAATGATAATATCACAGGAAGATATAGTATTGGCCAGTATGACTCTCTTACTTCGAATGACACTTATCTTTGATCCTGGTGTGATATTCATTATTCCTGTAATTATGTTGTGAGAGGTTACTTTCATTTAAAGTTGCATAGAAGTAATTCTATCATTCTACAGTGTAATTCCCCCATTTATCTTGTCATATTTCACATACTACTATACAATGAACATAGAAATAATAAAATCAAGGTGACACTAATCTCTGGTTTAAAAAAATTAAAAAATCTATTCAAGCATGTATTTCTAATGCCACGTACACACGATCGGAAATTCCATCAAGAAAACCGTGGATTTTTTTTACGATGAAAGTTTGGCTCAAATTTGTGTTGCATACACACGGTCACACAAATGTTGTCTGAAATTCCGACTGTCAGGAATGCGGTGACGTAGCACACTGCAATGAGCCAAGAAAAATTAAGTTCAATGATTCCGAGCATGCGTCAAATTGATTCCGAGCATGTTTTTTTGTGCATACAGACGATCGGATTTTCTGACAAGAACATTTCCGTCTGTAAAATTGAGAACCAGCTCTTAATTTTTTGCTGTCGGAAGTCCCGACAGAAAAGGTCCGATGGAGCCTACACACGGTCGCAATTTCTGACCAAAAGCTCACATCGAACTTTTCTTGTCGGAATTTCCGACTGTGTGTGGCATTACTTATATTTAAAAAAAAAAACACATTTGTATTGCTCTCTGCTTCATCCAATTGTCCAAAAAGCATGATACTGGTCGAGGATGTTGATAGATCACAGCAATCCTCAGAGAAACTCATTTGAGGGAATGGAAGAATCTAACTCCGCCTCATTTTTTTCCACTTGGTCTTGGTGAGTTACCCCAGTGCAGGCCACTGTGGTTGCAAACAGCTGGAGAGGCAGAGTAAGATTCTTGAAGCCTGGTTTCACTAACAGCAAGTAGGTTAAAAGTTGGAGATATGACATTATGAAGAATTCTACCTTTATAAGTCACCCATGTGGTACTGCTTGCCGTCAAGGAATTATTACCTGGCCCCCACCATACTACTTACTCTGATTTTCCTAAAGTGTTTACCTTAGTTCTAATCTTATTCATTTCCTGACTATTCTTCTATCCTGATGCTTACTGCATTGTCAAACATGATGATCTCCTTCAAACATGGCCCATGCCTAATGGTCACTCTTCGGATAACTCAACATCAGGACACTGAATGAAACCGTGCCCAATTATATACAGTACTTCACCTCATTATTATTTTTTTACATAATCTTGTGCACTGACAAAGTTGTCTGCCTGTAGAATTTAACTATTGACAGAAAATGTAAGTGTTTATGTCATAGTGCTGCTCTTATAGTTAAAGGTGAAGTAAGCTACCTAGGTGAGTATATACAGTATCTCACAAAAGAGAGTACACCCCTTTACATTTTTGTAAATATTTTATTATCTTTTTATGTGACAACACTGAAGAAATGACAACGTAGTGAGTGTACAGCTTGTATAACAGTGTAAATTTGCTCTCCCCTCAAAATAACTTAACACACAGCTTAACCACTTAAGACCCGGACCAAAATGCAGCTAAAGGACCTTGCCCCTTTTTGCGATTCGGCACTGCGTCGCTTTAACTGACAATTGCGCGGTCATGCGACATGCCTACCAAACGGCGTCCTTTTTTTCCTCACAAATAGAGCTGTCTTTTGGTGGTATTTGATCACCTCTGCGGTTTTTATTTTTTGCTCTATAAACAAAAATAGAGCGACAATTTTGAAAAAAAATCTATATTTTTTACTTTTTGCTATAATAAATATCCCCCACGTGCATGTGCCCAGCCGTGCCATTCTTCCGACGTATATGTGCAGGAGGCGGTCCTTAAGTGGTTAATGTCTAAACCGCTGGCAACAAAAGTGCGTACACCCCTAAGTGAAAATGTCCAAATTGGGCGCAAAGTGTCAATATTTTGTGTGACCACCATTTTTTTTTCAGCACTGCCTTAATCTTGCACTCCTCCATGATGACATTACGGAGCTGGTGGATGTTAGAGGCCTTGTGCTCCTCCACCTTTTGTTTTAGGATGCCCCACAGATGCTCAATAAGGTTTAGGTCTGGAGACATGCTTGGCCAGTCCATCACCTGTACTGTACCCTCAGCTTCTTTAGCAAGGCAGTGGTCATCTTGGAGGTGTGTTTGGGGCCGTTATCATGTTGGAATACTGACCTGCGGCCCAGTCTCCGAAGGGAGAAAATCATACTTGGCTTCAGTATGTCACAGTACATGTTGGCATTCACAGTTCCCTCAATGAACTGTATCTCCCCAGTGGTGGCACTCCCACCACAATGCTTGACAGTAGGCAAGACACCCTTGTCTTAGTACTCCTCACCTGTTTTCCCTCACACACGCTTGACACCATCTGAGCAAAATACGTTTATCTTGGTCTCATCACACTGCAGGACAAGGTTCCAGTAATCCATGTCCTTAGTCTGCTTGTCTTCAGCAAACTATTTGCAGGCTTTCTTGTGCATCATCTTTAGAAGAGGCTTCCTTCTGGCATGACAGCCATGCAGACCAATTTGATGCAGTGTGCGGCATATCGTCTAAGCACTGACGGGCTGACCTCTTACCCCTTCAACCTCCCCAACAATGCTGGCAGCACTAATACGTCTATTTCCCAAAGACAACCTCTGGATATGATGCTGAGCACCTGCACTCAACTTCTTTGGTCGACCATGGCGAGGCCTGTTCTGAGTGGAACCTGTCATGTTAAACCTCTATATGTTCTTGGCTACCGTGTTGAGGCTCAGTTTCAGGTTCTTGGCAATCTTCTTATAGCCTAGGCCAGTGATCGCAAACCTTGGCACCCCAGACGTTTTGGAACTACATTTCCCATGACGCTCATGCACTCTGCAGTGTAGCTGAGCATCATGGGAAATGAAGTTCCAAAACATCTGGGGTGCCAAGGTTCGCCATCACTGGCCTAGGCTATCTTTATGTTGAGCAACAATTCTTCTTTTTTTCAGATCCTCAGAGAGTTCTTTGCCATGAGGTACCATGTTGAACTTCCAGTGATCAGTATGAGAGAGTGAGAGCAATAACACACCTGCTCCACATTCACACCTGAGACCTTGTAGCACTAATGAGTCACATAACACTGGGGAGGGAACATGGCTAATTGGGCCCAATTTGGATATTTTTGTTGCCAGCGCTTTAGACATGAATGACTGTGTTGAGTTATTTTAATAAAATATTTACAAAAATGTGAGGGGTGTATTCACTTTTGTGAGATACTGTATATATAATATATATATATATATATATATATATATATATATATATATATATATATATATATATATATATATATATATACAGTATATATACTGTGTGTATATATATACTGTGTATATATATATATATATATATATATATATACTGTGTATATATATATACTGTATATATATATATATATATATATATATATTTTTTTTTTTTAAATGTCCATACTTGTGTATGTAGAGCTTGTAAAAATATACAATTGTACTTTTTTATTTCACAGTCTACTCATTACAACTGTTATGTGCTTTTCTCTTGTAATGACGCTATCAACCCCAAATAAAAACTTATTGAAACAGAAAACAGTTGGAGATAACAAAGGAAAGTCATGGATAGTGGTGAGCTTGATGCAGACAGAATTTTGGAAATGTTAATAGGCACCTGAGAATGGAGGTTGCCTTTTGGAAGAAGGGGAATTAGAGCATGTAGATTGTGGTTGCCACCAGAGGAAGGGGGTGTGGTGCACTGTGTTGTACAATGACACATAAGGTACAGTGGGCTGAGGAGCCATTCCTATAAATGCCACTGCACGCACAGTTAGAGCTGTGCATTTTGGTAATCTGAGGTAGAAGTCACATTTTACTGCAACGCAAGTGTGAATGGGACCTTGGTACTGCTACAACTGGTTCAACACTGGTCACAGGCTGAATGTGGCCTATTTGACTGCCTGTTTGAAGACCATTCTAGGGGCTCTCATACGATGTGTGTGCAACCAGCCAAAGTAAGTTTAGGCCCCTTTCACACAAGCTGTCCATTCAGGTCTGCCTGTCCGTTTTCCAGGCGGACCTGATTGGACGCTCCATTCACCTCTATGGAGTGATGGATGTCAGCTGTCATCCGGTGCTATCCAATCCGGTCCGCCAAATCCAGATTGATGGAAACCATATTTTCCATCCATTTGGTGGATTGGATCGGATGGAATCGGATCCAATCTCCCATAGAGGAGAGCAGGGCTCTGACAGTTCCATCTCAGCACAGTGAGTGGAGACTGACATGTCATCCGCCTACTCAGCGTGGATCAAAGTATCGAACCCTGATGAGCAAAGTGAAGTCTCTCAAAACGAACATGCCCTTTGCGAAAGAGGCATTACTATCAAGGCTGAACTCCAGGCAGATATAATAAAAACACCAACTCATCCAGTTATGTATTTATGTATAAAAAAAAGTATTTAAAATACAACTAGTCTAAGAGCCGGTTCACACTGGGGCGACTCGTCAGGCGGCTCAGCCCATTCTATTCCCCAGAACCGTTCTAATAGTCGCTCCAACTTAGAAAGAGGTTCTTGTACGACTTCGGGGGCGGCTCGGGGCGATTTGCATTGACTTCTGTACAGAAGTAATTTTGCTAATCGCCTCTGAAGTCGTCTTCAGGACGAATTACCGAGTCGCCACCGACTCTAAGTTCCAGCATTTGACTTTGTATCATCCCTTTTAATCCCCTGCGTAGTAGCACTCAGACCGGGAGAAGGAGGGGCAACACTGGGAGCCAATCAGATAAACGACATGCACATTTTGAAATAAGGAACATGCTGACAGATGGAGCGAGCAGAGTGAGCAGACAGTGAGCTGCTGCTGGTCCTTCACCATTTAATCACAGGCTTGGGGCAGGAAGGTGACCAGGCTTTATTTCTTAACTGTGGTGTAGAAATGTCTGGTCACCAGTCTTGCTGTACAGTCTGCCATGGCTATGCATATCTTAGGACTGGACAGGCAGAAATTCGTTGGTAAGTAAAAGAGCTCTCACATATGTCATTTAAACATGTATTTATGTGTTTGCCTGGAGTTCAGCTTTAAGGGATAGGTAATCTGATTGTCATTTACCTGGTTTCGATTTCAAAGCCATTGTGCTGTCCACCAACGGGCCAATCGTCTTCTAGTCTTCTCTATGTGAAGATTTTAGTTCTGTTGGAGTGTGCCTCGCTTTGGCTGTGAACTCTGGCTTCCCCCTGTAATCTTTGCTCTCTGTCCAGAGCTAGACTTCTCTCTCTTTTTGCTGACCTTATTAATTGTTATAAAGCAAATGCCCTCTCAGTCTGCTTCATCTCTGTAAGAATTAATGATTGACATGGGTGTCTAGCAGAGTTGGCAATTCAAAAGGGAGAGTGCAATAATGAAGGGGTTTAGCATTTACTAAGCTGTGGTAAATGTATTACACCCTCACAATTTGATCATATTAATAATAATAGTAATAATATTAACAATAATACGTTTACATTCAGCTTTGAAATAAGTATTTTGCTTCTGATTTGTCTGTTAAGTTTTCTAAATAAAGCTTTTCAAGGTTAAAGTGAAATTAACCACTTGCTTACTGGGCACTTAATCCCCCTTCCTGCCCAGGCCAATTTTCAGCTTTCAGCGCTATCACACTTTGAATGACAATTGCTCGGTCAACAACACTGTACCCAAATGAAAGTCATATCATTTTTTTTACACAAATTGAGTTTTCTTTTTGGTATTTAAAGTGGTTGTAAACCCCCCAAAAAAACAAAACAGATAATAAAATAAAAATAAAAAACCCCTGCAAGACAAAGGCATAATGAGCTAGTATGCATAGCATGTAATTGGCCAGAGCCACGATGACGTCACTTGCAGGAGCCGCTGGTAATGGCACGTCTAACTGACGTAAAGGCACGACGTGCCATTGCTTCAGTGCGCATGTGCCGATAACTTTGGCACATACAGACACATGGGGATATCCAGGGTAGCTACAGGTAAGCCTTAAAGCGGGGGTTCACCTAAAAAAATCATTTTTACCATTACATTCAGGCGAACTGTTATAATGAGAATCCTTGTCGTACATACCGTTTTAGATGTATATGTTCACCACGGCTTCCGGGTATAATCTTTGGAACTGGGTGTTACTAGTTGATTGACAGGCTTCCAACGGGCGCATACAGCGCGTCACGAGTTGCCGAAAGAAGCCGAACGTCGGTGCGCAGGCGCCGTATAGAGCCGACTCGCAGTCCGGCTTCTTTCGGCAACTCGTGACGCGCTGTATGCGCCTGTCGGAAGCCTGTCAATCAACTAGTAATGCCCAGTACCGAAGATTATACCCAGAAGCCGCGGTCAACATATACATCTAAAACGGTATGTACGGCAATGATTAAAAAAAAAAAAAAAGAGCCGATTGTCATTATAACAACTCGCCTGAATGTAATGTTTAAAAAAATTTTTGGGGTGAACCCCCGCTTTAATATAGGCTTACCTGTAGCATAAAGTGTGTTGTAAGGGATTATCACCACTGGGTTTTTTATTTTTTGATAAACAAACAAAAAAAGACAGAAAATTCTGAAGAAAAAAAAAGATTTTCATATTTTGTTATCAAATGTTGCAAACAGGTTATTTTCCTCCTTTACTGATGGGCACTGATGAAGTGGCACTGATTGGCACTGATAGGTGGCACTGATGGGCACTTATGAGGTGGCACTGGTGGGCACTGATCAGAAGACACTGATGGGGCTGCACTGATGGGTGGCATTGATGGGCACTGATAGGGGGTACTGATGGGCACTGATAGGCAGCATAGAGAGGTGGCACTGATAGGCAGCACTGATGACAAGGCACTGATGGGCACTGATTGGCAGCACTGATGGCTACTGATAAGTGACACTGGCGAGCACTGATAGGTGGCACTGGTTGGCACTGATTAGCAGTACCGATGGTCACTGATAGATGGCACTGGTGGGCACTGATTAGCAGCACTAGAGGGCATGTATTTTCAGCACCAGTGATCACTAAGGGGACCGATGTCCCTCTAACAGAAGCTAGTTACTGGCTTGCTTCTTTTCTTCCCACTGACAGGCCCTTTTTGTCAGGACTTAAATGTGGGAGGAAGAAGTCAATCAGTTCATGTGCTGAGAATGAGCATGCTAATAGGAGGAAAGAGCATAGTGCCAGCATTGCACTCATCACTGTGCTGCTGTTCAGTCATGGGTTGGGGCAGGTCCAGACAGTCTGTGCCCAGAGGAAGTAAGCTAAATGCTAATGGCCATAAGTCTGAGGGCATCTTGTTGCAGAAAAGCAGCATTGCAGGAAGAGATCAAGATTGAAAATGAACAATAATTTATGAGTGAAGGCGTTGCTGAGTTTTTATTTGAATGGCGACCCAACACACCTAGGCAGCGTAGTACTATGCACTTGCATTTTAACATATTGCAACTCACGGATGTAGATCATCTGTGTATTGTGCCACGTTGTGTATCTATAGTCAAAATGTAAAATCATATATTCCTTTCCACATTGTATTTCAATTATTTCTCGGCTTCTCCTCTTTATTTCAACAATCTTGTAAACTTTCTTTGCGATGATCCACTCACATTTACTTTTTTGATTTTGGTATAATGTAAACACTATACCCTGTTAATAGGCATTGATGTGCCACGCATTTCACAGAGTCTGTCTTTAAAAACCACGGAGATGATAAGAGGAGGAGTTTCAGTAGGCGAGGTCAGTATAGTAATCACAGCTTGCAGGCAGTAAGGTACCATGGGATCTGTGGTCCTTAGAAATTGAAAGTAAACAGCAGAGAGGAAACCGCACACTATGCTGGAAATCCAGGAAGTTGTGGAAATAGATGGCCAGCCGACAGGCAACAGTCACAACATGAAAGGAGATTTTTCAAATAAGCTTAAAGTGGATGTAAATCCTCCATACACCCAGTGAAGTGAACAGCCTCAGATGATACACAGGGATGAACCAAATCTCCCTTTTACATCCATACCCGCTGTCTTTACATTTACATATTATTTAGAAAGTTCAGATCCTGTTAGGAAATGTTCTCTTCCTGGTTAACACAGAGTGTGATGTCTGGGCATACAGCCAAGATAGCTAACATTGCTCATTGGAGGAAAGGCACACAGCCCCTCTCATTATAGGCAGAGACTCTCAGAGGTGTTTTGTAACAGGGCCAGCTGCCTGCTAATTTATTTATAGCAACCTCCCCAGACAGAAGATTCAGGCTGCTTTTATCTGATGTGTCAGTGCATTTGTCAGGAGTTATCTGGCTGATATCAGAGGAACGGTTCAGGAGAGAGCTACAGGACTTAGCTCTTTGAAGAGAGATAAGAAAACACTGCAGATGTATGTGCCCAGCTCAAATTTCATGAATCAGGTTTACACCCACTTAAAATTGGATTGTCAAAAATAACTATTTTTTTATTGCTATTACAATGCTGATGTTATAAAGTGTGTGCTGTGACTATAGCTTTTCTGGCAGGCCATGTAAAATACTGCACAGGAATGCATGTTAGGTAATGCACCCCGATGTATCGGACCAGTCTGAATGGGCCTTTATGATGACTTTACAAGGACAGTGTATTTGTGTATACGTGTTAGTGGCCACCATAGCTCCAGCTTATCATGCACATCAGGATGGGGCAGAATGATCTCACAGAAATGACAGAACTCCAAATATCCTCAGCTTTTAGATAAAGTAATAGCTATAATTCTTATGCTGCTGGGATCCCACCAGTCATGATCTGCCTTCATTGTATAGAGAAGCAAACAGACCCGGTGATGACATCACTGGTTCTAAAATAATGTATATAAAGACATAGAAAGTTTTTTTTTTTTTTTATGTCATTAGCATGTTGATGAGGGAGGAACCAATGAAGGCAAAATAAAAGTAGATTAAACTCTTTATTGGAATAAATCTTTATTGGAATAAATCTTAGAAAACTGACGCGACGACAAGCCAGATACAATCGTTTTCAAAATATATTACAGTACAGTTGTGTTTACCTGCATTTACTAAAACCTGCATTTTTTTTAAAACAATGACTATAGCACTTTCCTCATTCTGCCTTCTCTGCTCAAGCTGTGACAATGGAATGCTGCCTAAGCATTCTTAACTTATCACACATTATACACTATGGGCCAGATTCAGCAAAGGTTACGCTGGCGGATCGAGTGATCCGCCAGCGTAACAGTGGCTTTGAGCCGGCGTTTCTGTTTTCTGTAACCAGAAAACAAGAAACGCCGGGTTGAAGTTCCGATGCGGTGAGCGTAACTGAGTTTCGCCATCGCATCGTTACTTCAACTTAAAAATGGCGCCGGGGGCGTTCCCGCCGATTTACGCTCAAAAAATATGTTAATGAGCGGAAATCGGCAATTCACGATCGAAATCCGGCGCGACGCAGTGACGTTACGACGTTTCCGGACGGGATACGCGGCGCATAGTTATACCTACATGGGGCTGGCGTATCCTATGTTAGGTATAGGCGTCGTCATCGCGTCGGGAAAAAAAAAAAAAAACGTCGCTTGCGTAAAACGGTCATGAATGGGAATGTGACGTCATTGACGTTCATTCACAGATTTTGGAGCATGCGCACGGGGATGTTTTGACACTCGACGCATGCGCAGTACGTCGGCGGCGGGATCGCGCGTAGTTAGCATACTACACGCCCCGTACCCGCCCAATTTGAATTCCGCCGGCTCATTTGTGATGCGCTGCCGCAACTTTAGGAGCAAGTGCTTCATGAATGACAGCACTTGCTCCTAAAAAATCGGCAGCGCAACGCAAATGAGAAGCGTTACTCCAGAGCAAAGATGCTCTGGACTACGTGAATCTGGCCCTATGTGAAGCTGCCCATAGACAGGCAGATCAGAATGCATGACCTGATTCAGAAAGCCTAATTTGTAACTGACCTGGTCATATCAGCATATGGTAAAATCGAAATGATGCAGCTTTTAGGTACATTTGTTAACCAAGATTTTTTTTGCAAGTGAACCACATCCATGGGCAGATGCAATTCCATAATCATTTAATATTTATTATAAGTACTTATATAGCGCCGACAATTTATGCAGCGCTTTACATATAGTTTGCACATTCACATCAGTCCCTGTCCTCAAGGAGCTTACAATCTAAGGTCCCTAACTTACATTCATACATGTATATTCTAGGGCCAATTTAGACAGGTGCCAATTAACCACTTAAGCCCCGGACCATATTGCTGGTCAAAGACCAGGCCACATTTTGCGATTCGGCACTGCGTCGCTTTAACTGACAATTGCGCGGTTGTGTGTTGTGGCTCCCAAACAAAATTGGCGTCCTTTTTTTTCCACAAATAGAGCTTTCTTTTGGTGGTATTTGATCACCTCTGCGGTTTTTAGTTTTTTGCGCTATAAACAAAAATAGAGGGACAATTTAAAAAAAATATTTTTTTTAATTTTTGATATAATAAATTTTCCCAAATATATATATATATATATATATATATATATATATATATAAAAAATCCTCAGTTTAGGCCGATATGTATTCTTCTACATATTTTTCGATTGATTTGCGGAAAAGTTATAGCATTTACAAAATAGGGGATAGTTTTATGGCATTTTTATTAATATTTTTACTAGTAATGGCGGCGATTAGCGATTTTTATCGCTACTGCGGACACTTCGGACACTTTTGACACATTTTTGGGACCATTGGCATTTTTATAGCGATCAGTGCTATAAAATGCATTGATTACTATAAAAATGCCACTGGCAGGGAAGGAGTTAACACTAGGGGGTGTTCTAACTGAAGGGGGGGGTGGACTGACTTGGGAAAATGACTGATCGCTGTTCATACATTCTATGAACAGACAATCAGGCATTTTTTCCCCTGACAGGACCGTGAGCTGTGTGTTTACACACACACAGCTCACGGTTCTCGCTCTGTAACGAGCGAACGCGGGTTCCCGGTGGTAATCGCGCCCGTCGGGCACACGTGTCACCCCTATTGGCTGATCTGCGAGATGACGTAGATGATGTAGATGACGTAGGTCTACGCGATCTTGCCCAGCAGAGCCGACCTGCAGCCGTATAACTGGCAGGTAATATTTAATCTTGCTTGTTCAATTTCCAAAGGGATAATGATCAAGAAGGACTGTGCTTTGCTTCCTTTTTTAGAATCGTATACTACTTTTATATCAGGTCAGGGACATCACAGGGGTGGGGATTCTCAGCCTAAAAACCCTTTAAAAGTGGGACCTGCTGATCAACAGAGACCACCCAGGTGGTGGGTGACTGCTGTCATTCTACATTATGGTAAACTGGTAATTGGTCCTCCTTCCTCTTTTTACCAGTTCTTTATTATGCCAGGAAGATTTACTCATAAGGCTGTGTACACACGACCAAATAAATCCGATCAAATCGGTCTGACAGACCGTTTTGATCGTATTTGTCTGCTGGGGTATATTGGTTTGATCGTGTACACACGATCAAACCAAAATCCACGCCGGCAGACAGCGCGGGGACGTGTCGGTGACGTTGACGCCACCACGTCACCGTCACCAGGAAGTAAAACACTTCTGCGCATGCATCGAAGCCTTAGGCCGCGTACACACGATCAAATCTGTCTGCTGGAAACGGTCTGACAGACCGTCTCAGCAGACAGATTCGATCGTGTGTACGGGCGAGCCGACGGATTTGGCCAGCCGACAGATTTTAAAACATGCTTTAAAATCTGTCTGCTGGGAATCCGTCCGCCCGACATGTCTGCTGGTTAGTACGCTAACCAGCAGACATATCTGCTCGCACATGCGTCGAATGGATTCGACACATGCGCGGAAGTGTTTTACTTCCTGGTGCGGTGACGTGTCGGCGTCAACATCACCGCCACGTTACCGCCACATCAGCGCGCTGTCTGCCGGCGGGGATTTTGGTTTGATCGTGTGTACACGATCAAACCAATACATCCCAGCAGACAGATCTGTTCAAATCGGTCTGTCTGACCGATTTGAACAGATGTATTTGCTCGTGTCTACGGGGCCTGAGAGTAAGTAAGTTGTGACCTCCACACAGACAAATTAAATTTAAAAAATTTCACTAATCATCTAATCTTGATTCTGGAGTCATGGACATTACCCACTTGACCTCCAAAAGATTTACCCCCCCTTCATGACCAGGCCACTTTTTGCGATATGGCACTGCGTTAATTTAACTGACAATCATGCAGTCATGCAATGCTGTGCCCAAATAAAATGTATGTCATGTATGTACGTGGCCTAAACAGATAACCTGTAAAAATAAAAGAGTCGCCGATGGAGGATATTTAAAGGGGTGTTCCAGCCAAAAATTGTGTTTATTAAAAGTCAGCAGCTACAAAAAGTGTAGCTGCTGGCTTTTAATAAACACTCACTTACCTGGTCCTGCGTTCCAGCGACGCGCCGACCGGGGCTCCGCTCCTCTCCCCCCCTCCCCAGCCGGCGTCTCCATTCCTACTGTGGGCACCCAGCCGTGACAGCCTTCGGCTTCACGGCCAGGCACCCACTGCGCATGCGCGAGCCGCACTGCGCATGCGCGTGCGGCTCACCGCTGATTGGAGAGGTGATCACATGGGACCTGTCATGTGTCCCATGTGATCGCCTACAGGGAGGGGCTGGTGTAGGCGATTAAGGCTTAATCGCCTAACCAGCCCCTCCGCGGAAGCAGGAAGTGGGACAGGAAGTCCCACTCCTACTGAAGCCCCCACTCCCCCCCCCAAAAAAAATTACATGCCAAATGTGGCATGTAAGGGGAAGGGGAGTGGATTAAAAAAAAGTTATTTTTTAGGTGGAACTCCTCTTTAAGTACTCTAGTTTGTCACCACTCCACAAGCATGTACAATTTTAAAGCGTGACATGTTAGGTATTGATTTACTTAGAGTAACGTCATCTTTAATATTTTACAAAAGAAATTGAGGAATATATTGTGTGTGTTTTTTTTCATTTATTTTTTATTCAATAAAGTGTATTTTTCCTTAACAATTGTGTTTGAAAAACATGGTGCAAATACAATTTGACATAAAAAATTGCACGGATCGTCATTTAATTCCATAATGTGTCTGCTAAAAAACTAAATATAATGTTTAGGGGTTATAAGTAATTCTCAAGAATTAAATACAAATTTAAACTTGTAAACAAAAAGTGCCAGAAAAGTCCTGGTCTTGGGTATGAATCATTAACCATTACTCTCTGAATAGGGCCAGTTTTCTATTCATTTACAGAGTTTTGCCTGTAGACCTTACACAATAGTCTTATATGGAGAACTGTGTCAAATGCTTTTCCAAAAAACACAGACACGCCTTTATCTACGTTTTTTGGACAACGTCTGTCTTTTTTGAGTTCATGCAGGTTGACTGTTGCTTATATTATTGTTTTCCAACAAAAACTCTGGAAAACAATATGATAAGCAATGTATAGTATGGGATCACAAAAGCCTGAAGTTGTCTAGAAATGGCCTCACACTGACCAATCCAAAGCAAAAAGAAGTTGCTTGGCAGGGCAGCAACTGTCAGACTTTGGGCAATTTTTCTCGAGCTGAAGGGTCATACATATAAGGCTCCTTTTACAACACTTTACCACAAAAATAGAAATCTTTCTTTCAATCACAATACTGTCATTTTCAAGTTATTGGGCTTAGCTTAATATCTCTGTATATCTACTCTACAATTAAACCTTCCTCCCTACCTGCTTGCGTGCTGCAGTTGGAGCTCATTAGGGATGAGCCGAACACCCCCCCCCCCGTTCGGTTCGCACCAGAACTTTCGAACGAACCGAACGTTCGCGCGTACATTTAGAACACCATTGACGTCAATGGGACTCGAACGTTCGAATTCAAAAGTGCTAATTTTAAAGCCTAATATGCAAGTTATTGTTGTAAAACGTCTTTGAGAACCCGGGTCTTGCCCCAGGGAACATGTATCAATGGAAAAAAAAGTCCTTCCATTGATACATGCTCCCTCGGGCAAAACCCGGGTTCTCAAAGACGTTTTCACAGGCATACTATAGACACCCAGCAGGTACAATAATTTAAGTAGTTTTTCCTTTTTTTTTCTCTAATTTAAGCATCATTAAAATCACTGCTCCAGGAGCAGTGATTTTAATGATGCTTAAATAAAAAAATGAAAAATTCCTTTAAATATTGTGCCTGCTGGGTGTCTAAAGTATGCCTGTGAAAACATCTTTAAATAGCACAATCACCTGCCTGCCAGTAAATTAGGAAGAACTGATCTAACTAAACTATACAGCGTATAAATATATGTACAACACCTGGGATGTATATATATCCTCTACACACTGTAACATTAACTGACTAGCCTGCTTGCCTCCCTGTCTGCTCTATCTACCTGCAAAAAATGACACTCTCTCTGTTCTCTCTAACCACCACCGCAAAACACACTACACAAGGCCGACCTGCAGGTGGCCTTTTATAGTGTGGGGCCTGTACTAAACCCCCTGAGCCATAATTGGCCAAAGCCACCCTGGTTTGGCCAATTATGGCTCTCCGTTTTTTGGAAGCTGTGATTGGCCAAGCATGCGGGTCATAGTGCATGCTTGGTCAATCATCAGCCATCGACGCCGCAGTGAATTATGGTCTGTGAAACGTAACTCGAATTTGGCGCGAACAACCCATTTTGTTCGTATTCCGATGAACGATCGAAAATACGATGTTCGAGTTGAACATGAGTTTGACTCGAATACGAAGCTCATCCCTAGAGCTCATTAACTATATCTAATAAAGTGTAGTAACAGAGTGATATTATATATTGTGATGGATGCAATTAGAGATGCATATGTACAGTGTTTAAATTAAAGTTTATTAAGGTGTTCCCAAAATAAAGCTGTCTGTGCACAGTGTCCCCCTAAAACAACCAAGGAAAGGTTTGCAAAGGTAGACAACTTCCCTCTCTCCAACAACCATGCCGATTCAGCGCCTCTTAGACAGCAACTTCCAGATAGACATCCTGGCTGCAGACCCACTTGGGACGGTGACCTGGTGCGAAGCACAGAGTGTGGGTCCTTGGACTGTAGGATCAATGCTGATCAGATGTCTGATGAGCAACAGGCAGTGGTGGACCCCTTCTCGGTTGGGTGATGTCCCTCACACAATAGGCCGCGTCCTCACTTTCCTTACATGGAGAGACCTTTCTAGCACGAGGACTGAGAAGAAGAGAGCATGGGGAGGGACTTTGGTTTCCTTTATAGCTCTTCCCAGAAATCTCCCCAAAGGTAGCAAAGCTCCCTTTAGTTTAGTAATGCTGGGCACTAAAGGGATGATATGATATACAGACAGGATAGCTGTTAATTGCAATTATATATCAGACAGGAGGCTCATATCTTATGCATTAACTTTCTTTATTAATGCCCATAGCAGACATATTTAACTTTCTTTAATCAATTTAATGTAAAAAAGAAAGAAAAGAAAAAACTTTTTTATATAAACTACAACTCCCAGCAGTCCCGAGAACCTAGGCCACGCCCAGGTAATGACCTCTATATAATGGACTGCTTCCAATGGTTCCTCCTCTTTCTTTCTGCTCATGGCTGAGATAAGTACTTCCCATATTTATATATATTTATTGACAATGTACGGCATCCGGGAAGGATGAGGGGAGTTTTTACCCCCTGATTCCTTGCCAGCTTATTACTGTTGTCATTTTTTTCTTTTCTTTGCTTTTACACTGTTTTGCCATTCATTTCTATTTCATATGTGTCTTTGGTTTCACCTGTGCCCTCGTGCGCTCCTGCAGCCTTCAATTGTTTTGGCTGCTGTCCAGTCGGGGAGTTTTCCCCCCCCCCCTCCCCCCGAAGCCGGAGTGCTGTGCCTTGCGGTGCCTATACCGCTCCTCTTCCTCGCCGGGCGCCGTCTCCGGGCGCCGCCATCTTGCCTCCCTCCCTTCTCCTCACAAACTCTCCTTCGCGCGCGAGCGGGGGGGCGGCTTTTTCGCCGCTCGCCGCTCGCCCAATCAGCTCCTGGGGACGTAGTCTCGCGAGACTTCGCCCTCAGGTCACGAGGGATCCCGAGCTCCACTTTCCCTCCGCCGCAGTTCCGATGGGTAAGGAGACTAGGAGAGGAGACTGTCCCTGTAAGATCCACCACATTGCCTCTCTTATCAGGCATTATTCACAGCCCCATCGCTCAGGCATACACACCGAGCAGCTAATTTAGGTATTCTGCCTTCCCACTCCCCTTTTTTTTTAAACGGTCCATTTACCCTGACACTGCTAGTCCACAGAACGCTGCATAACAGCCTGATATGTCAGATATACCTGCCTCAACACCCCCCAGAGGGGATAACTCCCCCTCAGACTTTGCCCACACCCTGAGTGCATCTCAATTACAGGACATCATACAGTTGTCCATCCAAGCTGCCCTGGCCTCTGCCTCATCCTCCAGGACCCAGCAAACTATGGCTCCACCACTTCAGCCGCCTCAGTGCGAGGAACCGCCTGTAAAGAAGGGGAAAGCCTCACACAAGAGGAAGCATACCCCGGCGGTACATGACTCCCCGGCAGGGGAAGAAAATAATGTGCTCCAGGCAGCCCCTAACACGGGCTACCAGACCCAGCATCCCACAGTCAAATCTCGACCCCTGGACCCCAGGGAGATACACCACAGGGGGTATAAGGCCACTAGAAGGGCCAAACCTGACTCTTATGTGGACTCCTCAGAGGAGGACTCGGCCGGCCCTTCTGTCGAATCAGACTTATCGGAGTCAGAGTCATATATTGACGATGCTGGGGATACGGCGCCTGACACAGCCGCCACCCCTACCTCACAGGGTGAAGTTCTCCTAGACGCTCTAGGAGAACCCTTCTTCCACCCAGACGCCATTACCCATCCGCGTTCTGGAGAGTGGACCCCACTTCCTCACGTTTCCCAATACGTGGAGGTATGGGCTAGAAAATCACTGGACAGGACTAGTCGCAATAAACTGAGGGCAGAATGCCCCAGACCCTTCATCCCCAAGAAGGTTGTGGCTACCCCGGAGGTGGACCCCGTCCTGACTAAGTATCTGTTGAGGTCTGGTAAATTCCAGAAGAAGGGCATAGAACGCTCTTTTCGATCCATACAAGATCGCATTCTGGACCTGATCGGCCCCCTAACCAAAATCCTGAACCTTTCTGAGCAAGCCGCGGCAGCTCAGCAACCAGTGGATCTTCAACAACTCAGAGGTTGGGCACAACGGGCGATATGCTTAGCAGGCACCGCCAACACGGCTTGCTCGGTAGAGAGGCGCCGTTCCATACTTATGCGCCTAGACCCCCAATTGTCTCATTTGGCAGAGTCGGAGCCTGGACCGTCGGCCGACGGCATGCTGTTTGGCGACTCGTTGATAAAGGATATCAACAAATTTGTGGGCCTCTTTACCAGCCTTGATAAGGCCCAAAATTCACTGAGAAGATCTGGGACCAATAGAGTTTTTACCAGGGCCGGCAGAAATAAGGGCCGTTCTGCCGGCCGTACTCCCTCCTACAGGCCACAGGGTAGAACCCCTAATCAATACCAGTATCAACAGGCTCCATCCTATGTCTCCCCGATGGCGCAACCTGCACCATTCTTTCCTCCCCGAGGCAGACCCTGGCGCGGACGTGGTGGACGTGGCTACCCTCCATCCCGACCTCCTACCGGTGAGTATACCCTACACTCCACGCATTCACATTCATGTGGGGGGACGACTGAGGTATTTTATCCACGCCTGGTCTGCGATTACGGCAGACGCCTGGATTCTACACACAGTCACGGGGTTTGCCATAGAACTACACTCTCTACCGACACTCAACATTATCCCCCCCCCAATCCGGTTTGCAAACCAAAAAGTTGTCCTCATAGACAACGAACTACGAGACTTGCTGACCAAACAAGCAGTTACAGAGGTAGACCCCTGTTCTCCAGGCTTCGTAAGCAACCTGTTCCTAGTACACAAGAAGGGAGGAGGTTACCGCCCAATAATAAACCTCAAAGAACTAAATCAGTATGTCGAGTATCGACACTTCAAGATGGAGGGAATTCACTTCCTCCGAGACCTCCTCCACCCTGGGGATTGGCTCGTGAAGCTAGATCTAAAGGATGCCTACCTCACGGTACCGATACACCCAGAATCACAACACCTACTTCGATTTCTGTGGAAAGGCAGGATGTGGCAATTTACCTGCCTACCATTCGGCCTATCGTCCGCTCCTTGGTGTTTCACCAAACTCATGAAGCCAGTGGCAGCGGCACTAAGGAGCAGAGGGGTACGTCTGATCATATATCTGGACGACATCCTCATCATGGCCTATTCCATGAATCAGGCCCACCTTCACATGTCCTGGACAATGTCTTTACTGCAAAGACTGGGCTTTATAATCAATCGAGAAAAATCGATCTTCGCCCCCTCTCAACAACTGGAGTTTTTGGGCTTTACAGTCAACACCGTACAATCCACCCTGAGTCTCCCCAAGCCCAAACTTGCTTTGATCCGCAAAGAGATACGGACAACGCTACTAAGAGGTTATCTGTCACTTCGCACACTAGCACGCCTGGTGGGTCTCCTGGCAGCTTCCATTCAAGCCATCTTCCCGGCTCCATTACATTACAGAGCTCTCCAAAGACTCAAGATTATGCATCTGAGACAGGGCCTCGAATATTCAGACGAGGTTCCCCTCTGCCAGGAAACTACCGAGGAACTGAAGTGGTGGCTTCACCACGCTGTAGAGTGGAACGGCAAAACCATCTTCAACCCCAACCCAGACATTATCATAGAATCAGACGCCAGTCGCCAGGGCTGGGGAGCCCGGTGCGGCACGTCCTCCACGGGAGGGACGTGGTCCACCGCGGAGGCCACACTCCATATCAACGCGCTAGAACTCTTGGCAGCCCTTTTTGCAGTCAAAAGCTTCATACCGCACTCTTCCACCTGCTGTCTCCTGCTTCGCATGGACAATGTGGCGGCGGTACAATATGTCAACAGTCTGGGGGGCACCAAGTCCAAGGTCCTGGCGAATATCGCGAAGGACTTTTGGCACTTCTGTTTAACCCACAACATAACCCCCATTGCGGAATACATTCCGGGTGTCTCCAACTCGGTAGCCGACTGGTATTCGCGTTATCTTCGCGACTCCAGCGACTGGAGACTAGATCGTTCAGTGTTCCTTCAGCTACAGCGTCTATGGGGACCACTGTCTATGGATCTCTTCGCCTCTCGCCTAAACCATCAACTGCCTCACTTCTTCAGCTGGAGGCCAGACCCGGAAGCATACGCGGTGGACGCCCTCCGCCAGCCTTGGCCGACGGGCACACACTATGCTTTCCCCCCGTTTCAGCTCATCCCCAGACTCCTCCTACGAATATCCACTCTGGAAGCGAGCGTAGTTCTGATCACGCCATGGTGGCCGACCCAACCGTGGTTTCCACTATTGCTAGGAATGACTGTGGACCTCCCCAGACTGATTCCCCACTTTCCTCACCTTCTCACCAGCCCGACCAAGGACTTACACCCCTTGATTCTAGAGAACAGCATGCCGCTCTTGGCGTGGTTGGTCTCGGGATCCCGGACACAGATAACAACCTTTCAAAGTCAGCTCGAGACCTCCTCGCCCTGGCCTGGGCCCCCGGGACTAGATCGGCATATCGATCAGCCTGGGGACTCTGGGTTCGTTGGTGTGACCAACAACAGGTTGATCCCGTACAGGCCCCTATATCGTTAGTGGTGAACTACTTGGCGGATTCATTCGAATCCGGCAAGTCGTCTAGCTCCATTAACATATATCGGTCGGCTATCTCGGCATATCACTGCCCCGTGGACTCCTTGCCCGTCGGCAAACATCCCCTGGTCTGTCGACTCTTGAGAGGTGTAAAATTCCAACGTCCCCCACGGCCTAGATACCAGGCGACCTGGGATGTCTCCAAGGTGCTTGATATGTTCGCCAGATGGGAGGACAACACAGACCTTTCACTGAGATTACTATCCATTAAGTTGACAGTTCTCCTATGTCTAGTCTCCCTCAAAAGGGTGTCGGACGTTAAGGCCCTAGACATCTCTAGGCGACAATTCTCGCCACAAGGGGTCACCTTTTCAGTAGTGCGCAGGACCAAGACCGGTATTCATTCGGTCTTTACCCACTCTTTCCTGCACATCCACTGCTCTGTGTCGTTCGTTGCCTTCAGGCATACGAATCACAGACCAATACGTTACGCTCCTCAGACTCTTCACAACTACTCGTGTCATATGTCAGACCGCATCGCCCTGTCTCGTCTGCCACTTTGGCGCGATGGGTGCGAGTCGCCATGGAGATGGCGGGAATCGATGTTACCCTTTTTGGGGCTCACTCCACCAGGGGAGCTATGGCTACTAAAGTAGTCACATCAGGAGGCTCTCTTTCCGATCTCTTACTAGCGGCGGATTGGTCCTCGGAGACCACCTTTCGTAATTTCTACTTCAGACCACAAGATCATATAGCCATGTCGGTCCTACCTTAAATCTTATGAATGTATTACGTATAGTTATTTTTACATGTTTAAATGCTAGCTTTGAACTTGCATAAGATATGAGCCTCCTGTCTGATATATAATTCTAGATTTTCCTAGCTTGTGACGGAAAATATTGATTATATGATGACAGGAGGCGAGTATCTTCCCTCCCGACCCACCCTATCACGTGTGCTTTTTGCATCTTTCAGGTTACTGAGTGCCGACGGTGGATTCTAAAGCTGGAAGATCCAATTAAGAGGACCATGGAGTCCCCTTCCCTGTTGGGATAAAGTTTTTTTCCTGAGGATTCCTCGTTGGGTTTCTTTCCTACTGAGTCCCCCGTTGGGGACACAGTCGATGGTCAGGTCACTCCCGAGAGCCCTTTGGATGTCAGCCGCCCGACCTGAGATTCATAAGACATTCTGCGTTTCTCCGGCTTGTAGTGCTCCTGTATCAAATGTTTTAGCATCAAGAAAGAGGAGGAACCATTGGAAGCAGTCCATTATATAGAGGTCATTACCTGGGCGTGGCCTAGGTTCTCGGAACTGCTGGGAGTTGTAGTTTATATAAAAAAGTTTTTTCTTTTCTTTCTTTTTTACATTAAATTGATTAAAGAAAGTTAAATATGTCTGCTATGGGCATTAATAAAGAAAGTTAATGCATAAGATACTCGCCTCCTGTCATCATATAATCAATATTTTCCGTCACAAGCTAGGAAAATCTAGAATTGTAGTCCATATTGCTACATCCCACCAGAAAGTCTTCGTTCTCCGAAATCAGAACACAACCTGTGGGATCACCTCACTGTATCATAAGAAAACAAATGGTTAGTCATACGACAAGCTAGAAGTTGCAACAGTCAACAATTGATCCAAAGAGGGATCTTCTAACAATAAATTATGTAGATTGTCAGGCAAAACCATATCAAGGTTCATAGCAGTGTCGGGGTGAATCAAGGTCATCCTTTACCAAAGGTTCAATAAAGGAGGCAAGTGCTTGATTAGAGTGTTGAGCGGTAGGAATAAGTTCAATCTGAATTTTTCCCAAAGGTATCATACGTCAGTCTTTTTGGGGGGCATATTTTCTGTCTCAATCTGGAGTAGATACTTTCCAGTAGTTCAGATTCACGCTCTGATTCAAACTCTGGTTCAAGCTCTGGTTCAAGCTCTGGTTCTTGTTCTGCTTCAAGCTCTGGTTTAACAGGTTAAGACCCAGACCATTATGCAGGTTAAGGACCTGGCCCCTTTTTGCGATTCGGCACTGCGTCGCTTTAACTGACAATTGCATGGTCGTACAATGTGGCTCCCAAACAAAATTGGCGTCCTTTTTTTTTTCACAAAAAGAGCTTTCTTTTGGTGGTATTTGATCACCTCTGCGGTTTTTATTTTTTACGCTATAAACAAAAATAGAGTGTTTTTTCCTCAGTTTAAGCCGATACGTATTCTTCTACATATTTTTGGTAAATAAATCGCAATAAGCGTTTATCGATTGGTTTGCGCGAAATGTATAGTGTTTACAAAATAGATGATAGTTTTATGGCATTTTTATGATTTATTTTTTTTACTAGTAATGGCGGCGATCTGCTATTTTTTTCGTGACTGCGACATTATGGCGGACACATCGGACACATTTTTGGTAATTTTCACAGCGAAAAGTGCTATAAAAATGTACTGATTACTGTGAAAATGGCAATGGCAGTGAAGGGGTTAATCACTAGGGGGGGCTGTAGGGATTAAGTGTAACCTAATGTGTGTTTCTTTCTGTAGGGGGGACGGGCTGGACGTGTGACATCACTAATCGTCGTTCCCTATATCAGGGAACAGACGATCACTGCAACAGAGAAGAACGGGGAAGGTTTTTTTACACCCACCTCTCCTCGTTCTTCAGCTCCTGTGACCCGATCACGGAACCCCGGCAGCGATCGAGTCCATGGGTCCAGCGGGCGCGTTCACAGAGCTTCGGACAGGGTCACAAGCGCACCGCTGCCGGCGTGCTCGTGACCCACGACTGGGCTCTTAAAGGGGATGTACCTGTACGTCCATGTGCCCATAAGTTGTTAAGAACGGCCTCTCTCTCTCTACTCCATGAATGGGGGGCAGGGAGCCTCTGTCACACTGAGTACTTAATCAAATTCCATCTTGATGTCCTCATTTCCTTCTAATGAGTGGGATTCTAGCACTTCAACTTCTGGTAGTGGAAGATGTACCCCCCCCCCCCTGTGGAGGGTTTCCCCTGAGTGGTGGGATCATCTTTTAGGGGGGAATCCATAACCAATTAAGATCTAATTCCTCCTCATCACCCTCCTCTTCAGGTGGCACGGGTTGGCTGACTTTCCCTGCCCTAGACCTTAATGTCAGGGACTGAAAAGTCTCTTGACAAGAAGATGAAGGTACTCCGACAGCCTCGGATATAGGCAGCAGATGGTTTCAGTACCAGGTTTTTAGAGGCCCAGTCTTACCCTCAGACCGGATCTGGTACACAGGAAGCCCGGATTTCTATTTACAGACAATGTAAGGTTGGGAGCGATCTCTGGGTTGTAGGTCCTAAACTCTCACTCCGAGATCAAAGTTTTTCTCGTTCCTCTGTTTTCTGGTGGTGGATGCTTCCTTCTTCTGAAGCCTGTCGACATACCCCCAATAGGAGGCCTGAGAGGTATGATCTAAAGATGTTCCAAAAGCCAGGTCCACAGGTAAACAAGCTTCTCTTCTATACATTAGTCTGTAGGGGGAGCACCCAGTAGAATCATTTGAGGTGCTATTATAAGCAGGTACTACTGCAGCTCAGGTCTCCCCAATGCTGTTTTTTTTTCTAAAGGGAAGTGTTCCCAACATATTCAGCAGGGTACGGTTGAAACGTTCAGGTTGCGGATCCCCTTGAGGGTGGTAAAGAGTAGTCATGGATTTCTTTATACTTAAAAGGGTTGTAAACCTTCATGTTTTTTTCAGTTTAATGCATCCTATGTGAGCGCGCCCACAAGGTAAGAGCTTCCCAGAGGAGGTTAGCTGTTGCGGCGAGGAGCCACGAAAGCTGCCATGGGACCCCAAAAGAGGACGTTCGGGGCAACTCTGTGCAAAACAAACTGCATAGTGGAGGGAAGTATGACATGTTTGTTTAAAAAAAAAACTGAAACTTTACTATCATTTTAAAAGTTCACATGAAAAATTTCTCCACTAGGACTTTGGCGACAGTACTGGCTTGCTGGTCCCTAGTGGGAAAAGCTTGGGCACAGCGGGTGAAATGATCTGTCATAACCAGGACATTACTCCGTCCACTAAAGTCAGGTTCCAGACACAAGAAATCAATGCACATCAACTCCATTGGTCCCTGACTTTGGGGGTGGCCCATTGGGGCTGCTCTGCCTGGTAAAGTCTTTCTCTGAATGCATCTGATGCAAGCGCGATAATAGCTTTCCACCTCAGCTCTCATGGATGCCCAATAGAATTGATCCCTGACTAACTTCAAAGTTCTGTCTGTACCTAAATGACAGTAATCATCATGAAGGGCGGTCAACACTTTTTTTCAGGGAAGAACAGTTGGCTAATGCCCTCTGGCCCTTCAGACGCGCCTCTCCGGGATATGATTCCATCCTCTAATCGTATTTGTTCCCATTCTTTATTGACCACTTTGGCTCCCTCAATGGAGTTATTCAACAGCATCCAAGGGTCCTGAACGTATAGTGACTTCCTCATAAGATTTCCCAACAGGTCTTCCAGTTGATCCCGCCTCATATCTTCTTTTGTCAACTGGGGCAAGATTTTGCTACGCACATGTGTCAACTTACGGTAATATTTGGGCACTCTCACAACTTCAGATACTATTACCCCTCTGTGCTTATGCTCGACACCATAACATACAGCTAACACTCCTTCCAGGGGCAAAGGGATCCAAATCTTCTGACCAACATACCAAATTCATATCCCCCACGATGTTCACGGTCAGTCTCTGGAAAGTGGTGGGAGCCCCAGCTAATCCTTGTGGCATTTGGTCGAATTAGAAAAATCCTAGGGGGCTGATGAAGGCCATCTTTTCTCTGTCATCAGGATGCATGGGTATCCGGTAGTATCCACTCTTTGGGTCCAGCACACTGAACCACTTGGCCCCTGATAGGTATTGTAGGGCCTCGTCTATGTGGGGGGGTGTGTACTGGTCTGGGATAGTTCTCCATTTCAAGGTTCGGTAATCAATACAAATCCGGAGTGACCCATTCTTCTTTCTCACTACAATTGGTAAAACATAAGGACTCCTAGATTCCTTGATGACCCCTGATTTCTTTAGCTCAGCCAGCTGCTCTCTAAGATACTCCAGGTCGCACAAAGGGCTTCGTCTGGCCCTTTCGGTGTTGGGCACTCCGGGCGCAGCCCACATCAAAGTAATTTTTCTCTCATCAGGCTAATTGGGCTATAGTCTTCTCCTTTCATCCTGAGGGTAGATTTGGGCAGTGAACAATGGTCTCTCTTCCATTTCTCTTCTGGACTAGATCATTCTCCGTCCCTGGGGTGGCAGCACTCACTTTCCGAATCACCGTCAGAGGCTTCAGGCTAATCGGCTAACTGGTGATGTTCCTTACACTGATAGGAATTTGCCCCCCCCCCCACTTATCAATAATGCCCTAGTGGGTATGACTTCCAGTACCAATTCTATTCCTACATCCTCCTCTGCTGAATCAGCTTCCACCTCCATGTAAGGGCCTGGCTGGTCCCACGATAGCTAAACAGTTGCTTTCAAGCAGGCCCTCTCACCTGACTGTAAGACCTTTTCGTGAGCATCCAGTCACCACAGTCTTCCTACTCCTTCCACAGGGGTCTTCTTCTTCTGCAACACTCGCTGAACTGTAAACATTCTAACTCACCTGACACTCTGGGTTCAGACATCATTGCAGCACCTTTAAGTAATAAGAAAACACTGAATGCATTTATATTATGTTAATGTTTACTGGAATAGTTCAGTTTAGATGTTGTTGTACAAAAGAGGTAATGGTTTAAAGGGATTGTAAAGGTTTGTTTTTTATTTTCGAAATAGGTTCCTTTAAGCTAGTGGATTGTTGGTTCACTTACCTTTTCCTTCAATTTCCCTTCTCTTTGTTTTCTTTGTCTGAATTTTTCACTTCCTGTTCCTCCTCAGTAAGGTGTTCAGTAAGTTGTTCTAAATGACTTTTCCACCGCTCGGATGATGGTGGAAAGCTTACTGAGGAGAAACAGGAAGTGAGAAATTCAAACAAAGAAAAACATTTTTTAGAAGCGAAATCGAAGGAAAAGGTTAGTGAACCAACAATGAACAAGCTTAAAAGAACCAATTTAGAAAATAAAAGACAAACCTTTACAACCCTTTTAACTGAGCCTTGGATAACAGCACAAGCTTGGTAGAATGATTTCCAGTAAAACAGTTAGAATAGTTGGCAACAACAGGATAATATATATATATATATATATATATATATAGATATATATACAGTATATATATATATATATATATATATATATATATATATATATATATATATATATATATATCTATATCTATATCTATATCTATATATATATATCTATATATATTAGGGCTGTTACTGATCAAAATTTTTGTGTTCGATCAATCGTTATTTTTTTTAATCGATTAATCGACTAATTTAGATTAATAACGCACATACAGATCCAACTACATTTAGCTGATCTCCTTGCAGGCCGATTCCCAGTGCAGCTACCAACAACTGGAAAAATGGATAGCAGGATACAAAAAACACACAAAGGCAGCGCTCGATGGGAATAGCATTAAGTAGGTAACCAAATAAATATTGCACTGGAGATAAAATCGATGTAGCTACATTGACTGTAAAAAAGGTGCGAGTAATACCAAATGGTACCAAAAGCAGTCATAAAAACATGTAGCTAAGTATGATACTGGTATAAAAATGTGTACAACGATACCACTGCTGAATCCAGATGAGGAGAGGTTAACATCAGTCCGTTGGCATGTAGATGTCCCATGAAGGGAACTATCACAACTCCCAGTGGATGGTTGTAGAATCCCAGGTTGATAGAGGGAAGTGTAACAGCCCTTGCGTATGGCAGATAGTAAGGTCCCGCCGGCATGCAGATATGAAGGCACAGCAAAGGAGCCCTTTAGATGGACACGGCAAGCCCCGCCGGTGTCTGTGACGTTACTGGATCTCCGACGGAACTCCCTAAAGGCCCAAAAGCCGGCGGAGAGGTGAGTACCAATCAAAAGAATTTTAATCGATCAAAAACATTTTGATCGATCAAAAAAATCAAAGGTTATTCGATTACCGTATTTATCGGCGTATAGCGCGCACTTTTTTGCCCTGAAAATCAGGGCAAAATCGTGGGTGCGCAGTATACGCCGATAGCCGCTTTCCCGCGTCTATTTCTAACACTGCGCCGGCATATACCGAGCGCAGTACACTTGCGTATAGTCGGGCAGGCTCGGCTCCTTTCGTGCTCACGTCCTGTATGTCCAGGACATCAGCGCGAGCGGAGCCGAGTCTGCCCGACTATACCCGAGTGTACTGCGCTCGGTATATGTCGGCGCAGTATTCGAAATCGGCGCGGGAAAGCGAGGAGGATGCCGCAGAAGGACAAGGAGGACGCCGCAGAAGGACGAAGAGGACACCCGAAGCCGCAGACAGACGCCGGACCCGACGAGGAGGACACCCGAAGCCGCCGATGGACGCCGTGCAAGACAGTAATGGGGGCAACTTTAGGGGTGCGCGCTATACGCGGGAGCACGCTATACCCCGATAAATACGGTAAATAAAAGTTAATTTGCACAGCCCTAATATATATATATATATATATATATTTTTATATATATATATATATATATATATATATACAATGAAGTATCATTTGGACATAACCTGAAAGGATAAGTAAAGTTAAGCGTCAATTCTGACAATACCGGCCGGCCTGTTTAACCTCATATTATCCTAATGAGAGATGAAGCTAAAGAAGGAAGGTAATAGGGCCCTTTAAGCCTCGTACACACGGTCGGACATCAAACAAACTTTCCCTGGGATTTTTGTCCGGTCACACCCATAGCATATACACGCTTTGAATTTTTCAGCAACAAACACGAACGTAATGACGTTTCAACGTACTGACGAGAGTATAAAAGAGGAAGTTCAGTTCTCCGGCATCACCCTTTGGGCTCCTTCTACTAATCGAGAGTTAGTAGAGGTTTCGTCTGTGTGCATTCGTGATTTTCAGTTTCGTGCAATTTTTTTTTTGTTTCTGAATGTCCGTTCGTCAAGCAGACATGTTGCGCAATGGGGTTGTGCTAACTTGACCCACAAAAAATATAGAAATATGTTTGATACACTAATCCAAAGTAATGACATTTGTTTTGACTCTGTCAGTATCACCAGCAAAGCAGCTTTTAGTATTATGACATTATAAAGAAAAAGAGAATGTGCACTGCTTTTCTTGATTTCAGAACTTGACGCGTCACGAATGTGCTCTTTCAAATACGAACGCTAGTTTTACTAGACAGAACGCTTCCGGCTGGTCTTTGCTTCTGAGCATGCACATTTGTACTTTGTACAAAAGTCTGATTGCTTGCTGTACACACGGTCGGACTAGGCACCATCGGACTCTTGTTGACGTAAAGTTTGTCCATTTGCAGACCAAACTTTTTGCCTGATGAAACCCGAAAAAGTTTGTCCGATGGAGCGTACACACGGTCGGACTATTTTGAAAACGTGCTCATTTTGAAGTTTGTTGGCAAAAAGTCAGACCGTGTGTATGGGCCTTAGAGGGTCACTAAAGGAAACATTTTTTTTTTAGCTAAATAGCTTCCTTTACCTTACTGCAGTGCTGTTTTCATGTCCTCATTGTTCGTTTTTGCTTTGATGTTGCTGTAATCCTGCTCTGTTCTGGAAACTTCCCGGTTGTCTGTTTCCTTATAACCACAGTGCTGGGAGCTTTCTCACTGTGGTCACTAATCATGGAGGTGTGATTACTGTGTGTAAACTAAAACTAGATTGGGCTGAGGGGTTTTAGACAAACCATCACTGCCCTCTATTGGCTCTCTGGCTCTGTACATCAGACAGGAAACAACAGCAAAAACGAAACTAGAACTGTAGGTTGATTATATGATTGATTTTTATCTATTTTTAATCATTTTTTAAAGGAATCAGTTAACTATTATGTCTCTATACCCTGTACACAGTCATTTTAGCCCAAATTTTTTTTTCCTTTAGTGACCCTTTAAGGCAGCAATGACAGAATGTCCCCATTGCAGATCTGATGGTCTTCGCCAGCAGTTGGAGCTCATTAACTATATCCAATAAAGTGTAGTAATAGAGTGATATTATATATTGTGATGGATGCAATTAGAGATGTACAATGTTTGAATAGAAGTGCAGTGAAGTGTTTGAAAAGTAAAGCTGTCTGTGCACAGTAGAGAGAAAAATTGCCGCTCAGTACTCTTCAAAGAACCTCCTCACTAAAACCAAACCATGGGTGCTGGCAATGCAATGGTGATGCAAAAATCTATGCTAGCTATGACTAAGCACTGAAGCTACAGTGCGAAACGTTAGCTTTTGTTCCAATTTTTTTGCTGTGGCATGTTTATTTTTGTGATCGATTTTAATTAAAAGAACATTTTTGGAGTGCGGCTGTCCAAGTTCTCTTCGTAAGTCTGTGCACAGTGTCCCTGTAAAACAACCAAGCAAAGGTTTGCAAAGGTAGGCAACTGCCCTCTCACCATCGACCAAAGTGATTCAGCACCTCTTAGGCGGCGTACACACGATCGGATATATCCGATGAAAACGGTCCGCGGACCATTTCCATCGGATATGTCCGATCGGGAGTTTGATCCGATGGCGTGTACACACCATCGGATCAAATTCCCCGCCGCCGGACGGCGCGGTGACGTAGTGGTGACGCGGCGGTGACGTTGACGCCGCCGCGTCACCGCCACGTCACCGCACCAGGAAGTAAAACACTTCCGCGCATGCGCCGAATCCATTCGGCAGCGGCGCGGCGGTGGTGGGGGCCGACATGTCTGCTGGTAAGTGTACTAACCAGCAGACATGTCGGGTGGACAGATTCCCACCGGATAGATTTCAAAGCATGCTTTGAAATCTGTCGGGTGGAGAAATCTGTCCGCTAGCCCATACACACGAGCGGAGATGTCTGCTGAAACGGTCCATCGGACCGTTTTCAGCGGACATATCCCCTCGTGTGTACGAGGCCTTAGACAGCAACTCCCGGATAGACGTCCAGGCTGCAGACCCACATGGGATGGTGACCTGGTGGGAAGCACAGAGTGGGGGGTCACTGGATTGTAGCATCAATGCTGATCAGATGTTCGATGAGCATCAGGCAGCGGTGGACCCCTTCTCAGTCGGGTGAGGATGATGTACCTGGCGTGGTAGGCCGCGTCCTCACTCCCCTTGCTTTGAAAGACCTTTCTCGCACGAGGCTCGGGAAGAAGAGAGTGTGGGATGGGTCTCTGGTTTCCTTTAAAGGTCTTCACAGAAAACTCCCTGAAGGTAGCAGAGCTCCCTGGGATATGTGGTCCGGGTATATGATCATATCGAGGAACAGTCACCTGATGGAACTACTTGTAGCGGATTGCACTATTAATATCCACGATCTCCGCTGGTATCCAGGGTAAATGCACAGTCAGCGCCGAAAAGTATGGCAATGACCCAAATCTCCCCAGTAACCAGACGACACACAGCTCTGAGAGTCAACTGTCAACAACAACTCTTTATTAACAGGCTTCTATATTTATACAATTCCCAATGCAAGGGGCTTCCAGACAGATTTAGCAGGGGTAATACAGAGTGGACCACATGGGGAACTTAAAGCAGAAGTAAACCCATCGATCTTACAGTTTCAAAAAGCAGTTACATTTCCAGCATGCCGGGTTGCTAACTGTCACATTGGTTGTGCTCTCAACCAAACTGTCAAACCATCCAATGGCTGGTGTCATAACTGATCACATGTGCAGCATCATGGCAATTGAAGATTAAACATAAGCCAAGATGGCAGCTTCCTTGCCTGAAAATGATAGGTGGGTTTACGTCCACTTTAACATTCTGGATATTTCTCCCATCAGGTATTGCTGCGGCATACGAGTTATCATGCCCACGGAAGATCCAGCAGAACACATAGCATATAATACAGACAACCCTTTGACATGTAACGTCCAGTGCTCCAGAAGTGGCTAGGTTTGCCACACTACTAATCCGACAATCCCCTGTTTTTGGCTCACACATATGATGTCAGTTTAGTAATGCTGGGCACTAGAGGGATGATATGATATACAGATAGTGCCGGGGATAGCTGTTTATTGCAATTGTAGTCAATATTGCTACATACCCAATGAAGGTACTGACCTCAGGTGATACACAGAGATTACCTAAATCCTCCTACATACAGTAAGTTGCACCTTTTTATCTGTAGACTTCTCTTCTTTGCAGCAGTTCAAAATCCTGATTTTACACAGCTTGTCTGAGCTTCCAGAAAGCAAGGTGGAGAGAGCTGAAATATACTCTACAGAGCTCAGTGAGAGCTGACTGGAGGAAAGGAACTCACCCCAATTCACACAGTACGCACTATAGAGGGATATGCTTTATGCATTTTTAATGTCTGAGGTTTACAGCCACATGTTCCACTATAAAATAAGGATCCTTATGTGGGTGTGTTAGCTTTGTGAAGTGAGCTTGTAATATAGAAAAGCCAGCAAAGGGGGCAAGTTTACATATTATGGGCCAGATTCTGGTATAGCCGTATTACGACGAGGCGACGTAAAATCAACATGAGAAATCAACATAAAGGCCACCTAGCAGCCAGCAAAGTAATTACATCTAAGATCCGATGGTGTAAGTGTTTTACACCTGTCGGATCTTCGCTGTATCTATGCGTAAGTGAGTCTAGGAATCACACGCATAGATACCCTGGCCTACACAGTTATACAAGGTAAAAAACCTTCTAAATGCAGCCCACCACCCCAACCCCTCCACATACAGAGGCTTTCTACCTCTTCATTGGTTTAAATCAATGTCAATCACAGCCAGTTAGAAGGGAGTGGGGCGGGGCCAAGCCATGCTCTTTGCATGCACGAGTGTCCTCATAGCAAGCGGATTGGGGCACTCGGCAGGGGAGGAACCAGGAGCACCCTCAGGGAACCTGAGAAGAAGAGGATTGGGGTTGCTCTGTGCCAAACCATTAAGCAGAGTAGGTACAGTAAGTATGACATGTTTGTTATAAAAAAAACACAAACACAGTCTTAACTGGTTCTCTTTAATCTGTCAACCCCCTCACGGGATGTATATTTCATAAGTGAACTTCGTTTGGGTGATGACTCATATAATCATTACTGAGTCATCAAGCTCGCCTCCATTTCTTTAAATAAGAGAAGCAGCAGAGTGTTGTATTGTGTTTAACATTAAGAAAAAGGCAGGCAGGCCACATTCTCCAAGAGTGAATTCGATGTGGGGCGTGCAAAGAGTGCCACACACAAGATTCGCCTACAAGTGGACAAGCTGTTTAGGGAGAGGGTCCGACGGGTATCTTTAGGGGACTTGGAAGATCTACGGGAACAATTGACAGAACTAAAAAGGTCAGGGATCATCAGAGAGTCCAGGAGTCCATACACTTCTCCGATAGTGGTGGTACAGAAGAAGAATGGGTCACTGAGGCTGTGTGTTGACTACAGAATGCTGAACAGAAGGACTATCCCTGACCAGTACACCACCCCCGGATAGAATACGCTTTGCAGAGCTTGTCAGGGGCCAAGTGGTTCAGTGTACTGGACCTGAAGAGAGGGTATTACCAAATTCCCATGCATCCCGAGGATAAAGAGAAAACTGCCTTTATTACCCCAGTGGGGTTCTTTGAGTTTGATTGCATGCCTCAAGGCTTATCTGGGGCCCTGGCCACCTTCCAAAGGCTGATGGAGAAGACAGTAGGTGACATGAACCTGATCGAGGTGTTGGTGTACCTGGATGACATCACAGTGTTTGGTAGGACTTTGGAAGAACATATAGAGCGGCCGGAAAAAGTCCTGAAGAGACTCCTTGACGAAGGTTTGAATCTGTCCATAGAAAAGTGCCAGTTTTATCAGCCATTGGTCCACTACCTGGGTCACACCGTGTCTGCAGAAGGAGTGGCCACAGACACTGAGAAGCTGGAGGCAGGCACTTCTTGGCCAAGACCAGTGTTGAGCGGAATACGCCATATTCGATTTCGCGATATTTCACAAATATATAGAAGAATATTCGTGAAATATTCGTTAATATCGAATATTCGTGATATTTTATCAAAAATTTTTTTTGCAAAATTTCGCTAATGCGAATGCGAAATTTCGCTAATGCGAATGCGAAATTGATTGCGAAATTCTCGTCAACACGCGAAAACGGAGATCATTTCCTGGATTACTAAACTAATATGCACTAAACACTAACTCTACTTACACAAACTTATATGACTAAACTAAAGCTAATTTTTTTTTGTTTTTTTTGTTTTTTATGCACAAAACACAGAAGGGCAGAGAAAGTATTCGCGAATATTCGTAATACGAATATTCGCATTGCGAATATTCGGCAACATAAAAGGATTGCCTCAGCTACTCGGCCCAGGGTCTCTAATCATACCAGCAATGCTTTTAGAAGTCGATGGAGATCACTAGGATGTGATCTGTTTTAAAAATAAATTTAAAAAAATACGAATATTCGCAATAGCGAATATTCACCGCGATATTCGATTTATTTGCGAATACTCGAACATGCAATACTCTGTTGCCTTCTGCTGTCTTTGCTTCTTCTTTTCTTTAGATGTTGACACGTCGCTTCCTTCCGCTGCAATACCGGGTGCGGCGGCTCGCACAGACTTATATAGGCCACCTACGACGTCACAGTCCCATCATGCTCCGGTACCTACCCACGTGATACCTACCCACGTGGGTAGGTACCGGGGCATGATGGGACTGTGACGTCGTAGGTGGCCTATATAAGTCGGTGCGAGCCGCCGCACCCGGCATTGCAGCGAGAGGAAGCGACGTGTCAACATCTAAAGGAAAGAAGAAGCAAGGACAGCAGAAGGCGACAGAAGAAGAAGCAAGATGACAGAAGAAGAAGCAAGAAGAAGACAGAAGCCGACACAAGCACACCACCCCCCGCCGAAGACGTCGGAGGAAGCCCACCGGGGGGGGGGGCGCTTTTATAAAAGCGACCCCCCCCGGCGACGGAAGAGAACCAGATAGCGGGAAGAAGAGCGGCCCCCACCCGAAGACGTCAAAGAAGCAAGCCCCCCCCTAATAAAAGAGCTAAAGAAGAGAGGGGGGCCCCGGAGCAGACTAATATAATATTTTAATACCCTGTGTTGTTTATTTGTGTTTACACTTTGCTTGCAGGTGAATGGGTAGGGGTACGATGTACCCCATACTCATTCACTTAGGGTGGGGGGCCGGTATCTGGGGGCCCCCTTATATTAAAGGGGGCTCCCAGATTCCGATAAGCCTCCCGCCCGCATACCCCGACAACCAACGGCCAGGGTTGTCGGGAAGGGGCCCTGTCCTCATCAACATGGGGACAGGGTGCTCTGGGGTGGGGAGGCCGCAGTGTGCCCCCCTGCCCCAGAGCACCTGACCCCCCCATGTTGAGGGCATGCTGCCTGGTACGGCTCAGGAGGGGGGGCGCTCGCTCGCCCCCACTCCTTTCCTGACCGGCCGGGCGGCGTGTTTTGAATACGGGTCTGGTATGGATTGTGGGGGGACCCCCACGCCGTTTTTTCGGCGTAGGGGGGTCTCCTTACAACCCATACCAGACCTAAGGGCCCGGTATGCTCCTGAGGGGGAAACCCATGCCAAATTTTTATTTAAAATCCGGCGGGGAGTTCCCCCTCAGGATTCATACCAAACGCCGCCCACGTGTAGAATTGGCGGGAATCCAAGTCGGATCCCCGTCGCTTCTATGACGCGCTCGCTGGAATGTGCTTTTACTATTCCAGCGAGTGCGAGATGTCGGCACAATGTTGCCGAGAATCAGCGCGATGCTGTCGTGCTAAAAACTCATTCTCGGCGGCAGGTACTGTATGTGAGTCTGAGTTTGACCCTAGCTGAAAGGAACTGCCCCACACATAAACTTGGGTTCCTGGCCTTGAAGTGGGCTGTGGTAGATAAATTGAGAGACTACCTCTAAGGGGCAGAGTTTGTGATAAAGTCCGATAACAATCCACTCACCTACCTCCTCACCACAGCCAAACTGGATGCCACAGGACACAGGTGGTTAGCTGCCCTATCGGGGTTCACGTTCAGCTTGAAGTACCGACCGGGGTAAGGGAACAGGAATGCAGACGCACTATACAGAAGGCCTCATGTTTCTAGTGACCCCAGCTGAAACCGGAAGGAGTGCGAGCCTTATATCAGGGAGCCGAACATCGAGCCAGATGAGGATCCAGGGCCGAAGACATTGGAGTTTCCGCTGCTGGTGTCCCTAAGTATTATTGCAATGCAACCTAAGTCGGGGATGAAGGTCTGCCAAAACATTTGAAGAAGGATCTAAGAAGGGTAACTTGGCATTGAAGGCCCTGGAGAATCTATGCCCCGAACATGCTCCTCACCGACTCCCCAAAGGAGGCACGTCTACTGCATTGAGAGTGGAATCGGCTGCAGCTGCATCAAGGGGTCGTCTACTGAAGGGGCCCCTCTGATGGCTTTGAAGAGAAATGGAAACTGTTCCTGCCCAGAAAACACAGAGAGACAGTACTAACTGCTCTTCATGGCAACCATCGTCATCTAGGGTCTGAGAGGACTTTTCATTTAGTGAGGGACAGATTCTACTGGCCCTGCATGCGGGCTGAATTCAATGTATTCAGAGGAAGACCTTGCCTCACCGAGCCGCTCCAATGGGCCATCTTCAGAGTCAGGGACCCATGGAGCTGGTGTGCATTGACTTCCTATGCTTGGAGCCTGATCTGAGTGGGCAGGGAAATATTCTGGTGGTGACTGTCCATTTCACTAGATATGCCCAAGCATTTCCCTCAAAGGATCAGCAAGCATCAACGGTGGCCAAGATCTTGGTGGAGAAGTTCTTTGTACATTATGGCCTGCCCCAACGTATCCACTCAGATCGAGGGAGAGATTTTGAGATTAGCCTTATTTAAAGACTCTTAGACCTGTTAGGCATCAAAAAGTCCAAGGCCACCCCATACCATCCTAAGGGGGATCCTCAGCCAGAGAAAGTCAACCAAACTGTTCTGGATATGCTTGGAACTTTAAACTCAGAAAATAAGCAACATTGGAGCAAACATGTAGCTGCCATTGTACATGCCTATAACAATACTGCAAACGATGCCACAGGATACTCCCCTTACCGTCTAATGTTCAGACAAGAGGCCCAGTTACCAGTAGATTTGGACTTTGACCAAATCTTAGACCATACCTCAGCAACCTCCCACAGAGGGTATGTAGACCGCTTGCGGAGAAGCCTGAAGGCTGCCTATGACAGGACGCAAGTCACCTTAGATCAGAGGGGACTGAGAAACAAAAAGACTTTTGATCTCAAAGTCCGAATACAGGATTTGCAACCAGGAGACCGAGTGCTGTTGAGGAATCTGAGCGTCCCTGGGAAGCACAAGTTAGCTGACCGCTGGAAGTCACAGCCTTATATCGCTTGCAAGCAGCTACCAGGGCTCCCCATGTACCAGATCTGGCCAGAAGGGAGTGTAGGCCCTCTAAAGACTTGGCATCGCAATCATCTGCTGCCTCTATCAGAAGCAGTTCATCTGCCACCCCTGTCAGATTTACAGATGACTCCCTCAACCTCTCAAAGGACTCGACCAGTCACTAGGTCTCAGTCAGTGTCCCAGGATGTGGATGATGAAGACAGTGAGGCTGAGGGCATGGAATTAGACTGGCTGTGGCCATCTCAATTGCCAGGCTCTACGACCCCTCCTTTGTCTCCACCTGACGTGATGGATACTGGGATCCTCAAACCAGAAGCCCCTGAGTTTGTGCCTCAGAGTTTGCTTTCTGAGGAGCTGAAGGATGATCAAGTTTCCGTGCCAATAGGAGACTCTGAAGAAGTCTCATTCTTTACAGAGGAGATTTGGAAGCTGATATGCAGGGAGAGGAAACTGTAGAAGAAACAGAATCCAGTATGCCTGAAACACCGGAGCCAAAAAAGAAGAGAGAGAGAAGGGCTATTCACCCATCCAAGAGACTGACGTATGATCAATTGGGTGAAAGCCCTGAAGAGGCGGTGTTTACCTCAAAAAGGACGTTAGAGATGCCTGGTCCTTCTAGTTCACATTTAGTGGAGGACAACTCACCACCTGGCACATCTGGTGGGGCCATTCCAGTTATGGTGGGCTGTAGACAGGACAACCATCCTTCCCATGCCCATTGGTGGGAGATTCCTTTGTCAGAGTTTTATGAAAAAGCAAACTGTTTGATTTCCTGTGTGCTCTAACTTTTACTTCTCTCCTCTTGTATTGAACTAAACATGTAACAGGTTTTAAACTGCTACTGTCTTTGGGGACCAAGGATTTCAAGTGGGGGGAGTAGGTAGCAAGGTGTTACCATTGAACGTATCTTAACAGACTGCAAATTCTGTCTAAATAGGAATTTGGCTCCCACTAGTTTCCGGTGTGTGATATATTATTGAAGCTTGCTTGGTTCAGTCATGGCAAGGACAAAGCATTATGGGCATTGTGGTACAAGAGACAGAGGGCCAGATTCTCATATATATTCGGCGGCGTAGCGTAAGCCATTTACACTACGCCGCCGCTGCGTACTAGAGCAAGTGCTTTATTCTCAAAGCACTTGCTCCGTAGTTTGCGTTGGCGTCTCGTAAATCGCCAAGCGTAAACCCGCGCAATTCAAGTGGGGCGGCTTGTATTTAAATTAAGCGCGCCCCCGCGTCGAACGAACTGTGCATGCACCGGCCGGGGAAAAAGCCCAGTGCGCATGCTCCAAAGGACGTCACATTTTCTCAATGTAAACGACGTAATCGCAGCGTACGCCAGCCCCATTGAGAATCGACGTACGCAAACGACGTAAACGACGCACAACACGACGCGGTCCCGAGGCCATACTTAACATGGCATCCGACGGGACACGACGGCATCCGACGGGACCTCGTAAGGTTACTCCACATAGAAGCTGGGGTAACCTTACGCGAACGAAAACGACGTACGCGACGACGGGGCGGCGTAAAAGCGATCGAGAATCGGCGTACTACTTCATTTGCATATGCAAATGAAAAAACAACGTAAAGGCCACCTAGTGGCCGGAGTTGTCATTACACCTACGATCCGAAAGTGTAATGCTTTTACACTTGTCGGATGTAGAAGCGTATCTATGCAAAAGTGATGCTAAGCATCACGCGCATAGATACGAGGACAAAAAAAAGGCGTTACGACGGGGTATCTGAGATACTCCGTCGTAACGCCTCTGAGAATCTGGCCCAGAGACCCTATTGCCGAGGGTTGGATTGAGACTGCATTATCCACAAGGCCATTGTGCTACCAAAATGCAGTGCGTCACGCACAGCCTGCTGGGAGAACTTATTTAAGACCAGCGAGGCCTCAGCCCGCTCTCTCGGGACGCCATCTTTCAACAGGCAAGAGGCCTGCTGTGAATGCGGTTAGGCCGAAGAAGCCTGGACCCAAAGTTGGAGAGAGCGGATCGCCTAGCCCGGTCTACACTTCACAGCATATGGAGTCACCTATCCATCGGTACCCAGTGAGCGGCCATGGAGAGGACCAGGAAACCTTGTATTACAGAGAGACTGAAAACTGAAGGGAAGTTTCGGACTGAGGAAACCGACAAGGCAACGTCTCATTTGGTGAGAGGGCACTTGCCTACCAACATAGTTAACTGGGTCACTGTAAGGTTACGCCAGATATGTTTAGGAATTAGGATCTCAACTGCGGAGACTTCTCAGGTTCGGACCCAGGTTTCACTCTCTTTTGTGCAGAGAGTTTGGTATCCTAGCATCACATTCTCAGTCAATAAATATGGCGCATATTCCTTCATAGGCGCCTAAACAATTTAAAGAAGATACTGGACATTAGGTCCAAGGCAAGTAAGGGTTACTCTAGATACAGTAGTTGATGTGATCCCGGAAGGGGATAATGCTTACTAGAATACTAGATATAAATACAATACTTCATAGCAAGGTATTGGGAATTAGCACCATATGCCTCAACAGTGATGTACTGTTCACAGTGTAGCAGTATTGAGGGAATGGTGGGCTGAAGCGTTCTACTAGTATAAAGCAACTACAGACGAGGCTCTGGTAAATCAAAGTGGCCGAGCATGCATGGCATGTAAAATAAACTTAACGGCAAGTCCTTAGGTAATAGGCAGTAGGTATACACATGCAGAAATCATGGGAGCATTCCAGAAAAGGCATTAACACAGAAAGGCTATAGCTACAGCAATTCCTAGTGCAATATGACATACATAGATAGCACAGTTCACAGGATAGCAACACATTGTATTAGGTCAGAGTACTTGTGGTACTGAGGTACTTGCGATACTGAGCTGGCTTGGCAGAAGCAATGACCAGGGCTGCTGGGACTTCTAGTTCAGGTGAGCAGGATAGCGGAGTGCTGGTGGATGCTGCAGGGTGCTGATGACCAGGTCCCTCGGTAGCAGGACGGTGATGGCTAGAAGAGCCAGCTGACAGTGGGGCGTCCCCACGCAATAGAGCAATGCCGCACTGTCAGCTTGGCCAGTTTAAATAGGCCGCGCTGAGCGGCGGCGCCCTTCCGCGTTCCACCGTGGAACGCACGGCGCGCGTAAGTGACGTCATCCCATTCACAGAATGGGATGACAATACTGAAGACGGAGCGCAGCTGGAACAATGGAAGCAGCTGCGCCCGTCGGACGAAATTAACGCTGACAGCGTTACAGTCACAGGAGTGTGGTTTCTAAAGTTCCACTTGTACTTGCTGGTGTCTGCAGCGCTGCAAGTAGGTACACATTGCCCCCCGGGAGTGATACAACGACTTGGGAGAACTGGCGTTTATTTTACCACTACACTGGTGCTGATTTACCATTGTCACTGCGCTGCGCCGGTTCATGCCTTAATTAGTGCGCAGCAGCAGCGCAATGCAATTGATAGGTAAAGCCGAACTCCCTGTATAAGTCTATGGGGGAAATCAAAAGTGTTAATTTAAAAGGCTAATATGCAAGTTTTGTCCTAAAAAGTGTTTGTGGATGTGACGAGACCCTTGCTCGCTCGGTTCTGCTCTCCCGACACTCCTCTGCTTCTATTGAATCAGATTGCCGATTGCAAAGTCTGATGGTCCAGTCATCCAAGGTAATATCCCAAGACATCCTGCAATATGTACTATCCGCAATGTCTCATCTTCTGCAATACATGAATTATGATTTATTAGCCACCCTCTCCTGTGTCACAGATATCAAGTAGAGACACTTTAGTATCTCCAGGTCCATGACATTACTCCCCCCCAAAGCACCTTGTCCCCATGTTGATGGGGACAAGGGCCTCATTCCCACAACCCTTACCCGGTGGTTGTGGGGGTCTGCAAGCGGGAGGCTTATCGATATCTGGAAGACCCCTTTAACAAAGGGGCCCCCCAGATCCCGGCCCCCCCTGTGTTAAATGGTAATGGGGTACATTGTACCTCTACCATTTCACCAAAAAAAATGTGAAAAGTGAAAAAAAAGACAAGAGCCAGTTTTTGACAAGACTTTTATTACAGTTTTTCTCTATTGTTTTGGCTCATTTCTTGAAACCGAAATGACATTCTCAAAACTCTAAGATCATTTGGCAAAACAGTCTTACAGTTCAGCACAACACTATAACTCACTTGCAAAAGCACATATCTTTCCCAAAACTGCTCACTCATGCTTCAAAACCATATTCCTTTCCCATATAAAGAGTAAGGCCGTGTACACACGGCAGAGAACCTCGACGGGCAGAACACATCGTTCCGCCCGTCGAGGTTCCCTGCCGGCCGTCAAAATCGGCGACCCGCCCGTCGGGAATGGCAACCAGCCATTCTTCCAGGCGGGCCGTCGAGCAAATAGAGAGCGTGCTCTCTATTTCTGCTCGACGGGCTTCCCGACGGGAAGCTCGCCGAGAGTGTACACACGGCCGAGGTCCTCGCTGGAATGCAGCTTCCAGCGAGGTTCTCGCTGGTTTCCAGCGAGAACCTCGGTCGTGTGTACACGGCCTCAGTGCCTCCAAAATGGCAAAGATTCTTCTCAATTGCTTTGGCTCATTTCTTGAAACAGACCAGACAGACATTCTCAGCTCTCTTGGTGCTTTTGCCAAAATAACCTGGATGGTTCGGCACAACACCATGGTTCACCTTCAAAAGTTCATATCTTTCCCAAAACAGTTCACTCATGTGTCAAAACTAAATTTCTTTTTCATTCAAATAGTCAGTGCCCCCAAAATGCATCATTCCTTTGGCATTGTGTAAGCACTGCAAGTCAAAATGTTTAGATGTTTTATCTCTATGGCAGAGGACCATTGAAATATCCCTCATGTCCACCTTTCAGTCTTAGCCCAGTCCTTCATTGACAACAGTTACTTTACAGTTTTTGTCTAGCTAACTGAATACAATTGTGTATAAAACTGAAAAATAAGAAAAGTTTTTAGGGTAAGAGTAGCCTCCAAGGTTTGACCTCACACATTGCACTCATACTGCCAAGGAAAAATTACTTTACAGTATTGTAACCATTATCATTCACACACAAAGTAACTTCCATACATGAGACTAAAAAGAAAACTTACACAGCATAATATATGGAAATATAAACACACAAACAAAAAACAAGGACAATTAGGGCCCTTTCACACGTGCGGACGAACAGTCCGCTTTTTCTAAGTCCATAAACGGACTTAGAATGGGGCCCTATGGGAGCGGATCCGTTAGCTGATGATGCATCCGCTAACGTCCGCCTAAGATCCGCGTCCGTCTGGATCCGTTTTGCGGACGGAAGAAAACCCTATTTTTCTTCCGTCTGGTGGATCAGATCGGATGCAAACGGACAGACGGTCCGTTTTCATCCGATTCCCCATAGGGGATAGCGGAGGCAGGGCGGTCCCTGCACAGTGAGCGGGACCCCCCGCTGAGCCGACGGACACACACGGAGCGGACCGAAAAACAATCCGCACCGTGTGAAAGAGGCCTTACTGTAAATTTAGCCTACAATGCTGTAAATAAAGCTCGAGTTTCACAACTACTGTAAGGCCCCTTTCACACGGGGCGGATCAGTAATGATCCGCCTCCCGTGAACCTCCACTCGCTCAGCGGGGATCGCTCCATTGATCCCCGCTAAGCCGGCGGATGACAGGGAGGTCCTCGCACACTGTACAGGGACTGCCCTGCCAGCTATCCGCTCTCTCCTATGGGGGGATCGGATGAACACGGACCGTCTGTCCGTGTTCACCCAATCCAATCCGCCAGACGGATGGAAAAGTAGGTTTTTCCTCTGTCACACTTTGGTGGACCGGAGCGGGTCGGATGTCAGTGGGCATGTCACCCCTGACATCAGCAGCTCCATAGAGGAGCACAGAGTGCCCATTCAGGTCCGCCTAAAAAACTGGCAGTTGGACCTGAACAGGCCACCCGTGTGAAAGAGCCCTAACATCTCTTCACTGGTCGCGGTCCTCACCCTCCCTCTCCTGGGTACTGTCCTCACCCTCCTGCCCATCCACACGCTGCTGACTGTCTGGCCACAGATTCCCATCAGCATTGCAGCGTATATCCTCCCTTGCGATGCATTGAGGGAAGAAACAAGGGAGATGTCGCAACCATCGCCTACACTGATCTCCTGTAATATTCTCACAGGCAGCGTCTATTGCATGGAGCAGGAACCTCTGATCTTGAGCCTGATGCTCATACACTCTCCACCTCCAAGTGCAGAAAAACTCCTCAATAGGATTGAGGAAAGGAGAGTAAGGTGGTAGGAACACAATATCCATCCTTGGATGAGCAGTGAACCAGGCCCTGATAAGTGGGCCACGGTGGAAATTCACATTGTCCCATACAATTATATATTGTGGTAGGTGAGGCCCTATGAGACCTCTCTCATTTTCTGGGATCAAATCCAAATGAAAGTGGTCCAAGAAGATGAGGAGCTTCTGTGTTTTGTATGGGCCAAGACTGGGCATGTGAGTGGCCACACCATTCTCAGAAATGGCAGCACACATAGTTATATTGCCCCCTCGCTGGCCTGGGACATCCACCATGGCCCAGTGGCCAATAAAATTACGGCCACGTCTTTGGCCCTTGGCCAGGTTGAAGCCAGCCTCATCCCCATACAATACAGTTACAGACAGCTACATAGGAATGTTCTATGTTCTGCACAACAGTTTTCCAGTGGATCCAAACCTGGGGTATATGTACCCTATGCAGAGGTACTACAGGGGGTATTTGACAGAAAGGGGAGGAGAAAAATTTATGAAATTACTGAAATGTTACAGTAACATTATTAGATAGATTTCCATGGGAGGCACTACTGTAATTGCAGCTCTTTGACCCGTTTACTTACTGTATTGTAGGTTATATTCTTCAAAATAAGGATTATAATGATAATTGCATCATACAGTAAGCTGCAGTTTTTACTGTAATACTGGAATACTACTGTAAACTGTATTATCAATATTGTAGAAAATAAACTATTCCATAGTTTATTTTCTACAATATTTTTCTTGTCATGGTTAGTATCATACATAACATCCCACTGAAGTAAGATACTGTAATACTGTAGGCCTATCACACACACACACACTAAATGAATACGCAAATGAGTAAATAAACATATTTGTTGCTCTATGTACAGTGTCCTGTTCTATACATTATATAATTCCATCATTGATTGTGAGGGCATGGTTGATGACATGGTCTATAATTGTCGCCCAAATTTCATTAGGGACAGCATGGTGTCTTCGTGCTCCTCAGCTTCTTCCCCCTATTCCACCATCACGCACCCTTACTCCTCCTCTTCTTCCTCTTCCTCTTCCTTGGGCAGGCAGTTGCCCGTGTTCATCTACTTGGCCAGGTGCCTCCATGTTCAGACGTTGTACTGGTCCTGCATGGTCAATCTCTATATATACATGTTTGGCAGCATTCACAATACAGTAATGGACAGTACCTGTCAGGTAACTAAACATACTGTTTGATTGGTCATCTGAGACCAACTCCTCCTTCGTTCAAGTTCTAGTTTTACCTGACTGTCAATTGCTGTAATGATTTTATCAAATGTTCCAAAAGATTCATATATGGTATTCATGGTATTGGGTTCCTGAATAATTTTGACAATTGAACAGACTATTGTGCATGTGATGACTTAAACAATGAAATGACGCTGACACGTTTTGGAGAGAATGACCATTTAGACTGAGAAATGACAATCAGTTTGGATCAACATGATCTATTCAATTGGAAATTGTGCTAAATGTAGGTTACTTGTACTAAATCATTTGAGAAATGTACTGAGACATTGAGACATGTACTGAGACATTTGCAATTTGATTAAATGAATGAGAAATGCCATTCAGTTGTGAACAATTGCCAAGTGGTTTGGAGATTTGTCCATGTTGTTTTGAGAATGTCATTTCTGTTTCAAGAAATGAGCCAAACCAATAGAGAAAAACTGTAATATCTTCTTTCTTCTTCCATCTTCTTCTTTTCTTCTTTCTTTTGGGTTTCTTCCTCCATCTTTTTCTTCTTCCTCTGCCTCTTTCTTGGGTCTTTTCGTCCCGCATCTTGACCGGCGTCTTCTTCCATCTTCTTCTCCTTCCGCCGGCCTTCTCGTCCTCATCTTCTTCTTCTTGTTTCCTGGAGGCTCGGCTTCCAATTGAATTCCCCGCTGTGTGCCGCTAGTGGGACCACGCCCCCCTCTCCTAGGAAAGTCCCCGTGTGGTGCATGTGCGTCAGAGGGGGGCGTGGTCGCAGGAGCGTCACACGGCAGGGAATTCAATTGGAAGCCGAGCCTCCGGGGAAGAAGAGGCCGCGCACAAGCTTCAAATTGAATTCCCCGCCGTGTGAAGCTCCTGAGACTTCCTAGATTCCCATCATGCCACGGGAATGTGATGTCACATTGGTAGAGGTCACATGGTGGCATCGCCCTATATAAGTCGATGCCCAGTTTAGACGGCATTGCAGCGCTGGACCTCGTCGTGTCAACATCGAATGGAAGAGAAGGAAGAAGACAGTGGAGAGAAGCCCTGGCTCCCGCGGAGGTGCCAGGCAGAAGCGGAATGCCCCGGAGAAGCTTGGAGGGTGGCGCCCTTCGGCGGAAGACATCGGAGAGAAGCCCTGGCCCCCGCGGAGGAGCCAGGCAGAAGAGGCAACAGAGAAGCCGAGGCCCTGGCGGAAGACACCGGGAAGACCGGGGTGGGTGGCGCCCCCGGGCAGAAAATAGTGAAGCCCGCGGCCCCCCCAGAAGTAAAGGAGCTTAATGGAGTGGGGGCCCCGGCGGTAGGCATCGAAGAAGACCGGGGTGGGTTGGCGGCCCCCCCCTGCAGAAAATGGCGAAGCCCAGGGCCCCGGCGGAAGAGAGAAGACCGGGCCTACACCCCCTTTGTAAAAGAGCTTAAAGAAGAAAGGGGGGAGAGCCTGGCAGAAGTCCCCTGGAGCTGACTAATAATTTTTTTTAATAACCTGTGTGGTGTGTTTTTTACTTTACACTTTTCCCCCAGGTGAATGGGTAGGGGTACGATGTACCCCATATTCATTCACATAGGGTGGGGGGCCGGAATCTGGGGGCCCCCGCATACCCCGACAACCAACGGCCAGGGTTGTCGGGAAGAGGCTCTTATCCCTATCGACATGGGGACAAGAGTGCTTTGGGGTGGGGGTGGGGCAGTGCCCCTCTCCCCAAAGCACACACTCCCCCATGTCGAGGGCATGCGGTCTGGTACAGCTCAGGAGGAGGGGCCGCTCGCTCGTCTGCACCCCCATTCCTGTCCGGGCCAGGCTGCGTGCCTGGGATGAGGGCTTGGTATGGATCTGGGGGGGTTTAACCCCTCACGTTCCAGACCAAGCCGAAGAGCCTAATGTACCCCTGGAGGGGGACCCGCGTCGGTTTCTTGTTTGAAATTTGGCGCGGATTTCCCCTTCATGGTCAGCGCAGACTGAAAACAGGTCGGGGATTCCTGTGCGCCGCGTCACGCACGGGAATTACAGCTACGCCGCTTGGTATCTACCAAGATTTTCTCGACGTACTGACAAGGCGCACGTGAATCCCCAAAATTTCCCTGTACGCATGCCCAGTATGCAAATGAACCTCCCAATGTTCAGGCGTACCATGCAAACGTACGGGGATCGGTTCCCTAAAATCACTTTCACTTTCAATTCGGCCCGCAACACACATTCAAACACATGTCACTACACTTCCCCCGCATCACCCCCCTCCCTCCCCAATAAACTCCTGCCCAAATCCCCGCTATTTACATTTCTAAATGCTGTGCGCCAGGTCTATAGTGATGCTCAATGCGCCCTCTCCTGGGCACACTAGGCATTTTAGTAAATAAAGAAATACGCTGCACTGCCAGCGTATTTCTTTAGTAAATGTCAACAAGCCTTTTACTCTTGCCTGTGCGCCGTGAGTCATGGCGCACAGGCTTGGTAAATCAGCCCCTGTGTATGCATCAAGTGATTATTCTTTCTCTTCACCCTGTTTATTAAAAATACAAATGGATAAGTGCACCAACGAAGCCAGCAGAAGATTTACTGCCACTTAAAGGAACAGCCAAAGGTATTCTCTATTCTTAGAAGTGCTACGACCGGACACGCACCAGTTGAACTGTTCACTAGAGAGAGTCATACAGTTGTGAATTTATGGGCTTGATATAACTCTTTGCATCACTTTGTTGCTTTGCTGTTTTGGGTGAGTTGTGTGGGACTTGGTGGAGAGGTGTCCCAGTGCTGATGTTATTGCATTGGGAGATTCCTCCACCTTAAAGTAGTAGTATACTCTATACTACCACTTTCACTTACAGGTAAGCCTATAATAAGGCTTACCTGTAAGTATAAAGAATATCTCCTAAACCTGTATGGTTTAGGAGATATTCCTCTCGCAATGCGCCACTGATTGCAGCGGCGCATGCGCAAGAGGGGATCCACAGCGAAAGGACCGGCTGCCGCCGGACCTTGCCGAATTGAAATCTCCCGCACGCATGCACAGGAGTGACGTCATCGCCGCTCGAGCCAATCACAGCGCTGGAGCGGCGATACCCGGATGACACGCCGGAGCAAGATGACATCTCGCTCGGCGTGGACCAGGTAAGTTCTCTTCACCTCGTTCCGAGGTAAGTATTTCATAATGAGCTAGTATGCGGTGCATACTAGCTCATTATGGCTTTTCCCTTGCAGGTGTAAATCAGTCGGACATCAAACAAACTTTACAAAAGTGTGCTAGTGTAGCCCTTCCTTCAGTATTTTAGCACAGCTCAGCGCTTAGAATAATTCCCTAGAGATAGATTGGCCACAGATAGTCAGATAAATAAATAAATAAATAGTGCAGCAGCTGCTTAAAAAGTGACAATATTCAAACAAAACAGTAAAACAAACAGAATAGTTAAAACTTCAAGTCCCAAAAATCTATTGTGAAACTGTAGCAGCGCTACTTCCAAACGGGCGTCTGGAATACTTCCATATAACAGTCAATATACAGGAAAATAAGATGATGGTGCAGACGGATGTAATATACAGATCAACTTCCTCGATTAGTTGCTCCTTTCACCAAGGGGGGTGTTCACCACGTGGGGGGTATTATCTCCCCTTTTGGGGATGCACTCACCGCAATTATGGAAATATAGAGCCTTGAGTTAGTGTATCCCTGTATGTCCTGGGTATTGCACTCTCCACCGGCCGGTATGTTTTTTGTTTGTTGTTGTTCAATCACATATAATAGAAAAGCTCATAAAGTGTGATATAGTTTTAAACAATTTTATTGAGCCCCCAAAAAACATCCCCTTACATAATGTGCGTACCACAATATAAAGTTGACAAGCAAATATAATAGTACTATGCCTGTAGACCTCTCCTGGCCGGACTTATGGAGCTGTGGTTTGTTTAACCTTTCTCCTGTTCCTGATCCCGGGAGCTGTACAGACTGCTAAGTCACTGGATAAGTGTCACACCCTTTTTTTGACGCGTTTCGTCATTGGTTGACTTCTTCTGAGGGCGTGACTAAGCTTATCCATGACCTATTATATATCCTTAATGTTGGAGCGCATATTATGCGCTCATTGGTTAGTTCCGGTCACTTGAGCGCATCAAGCTGCACCTGCGCACAGCAACCGGACCTAATGTGTTCAGTCATTGGGCGGAATTACGTTGCACGTTCCTGGTCCCACATGCGCAGTGGTCAATGTGAGGCCATTCCCATCTGAGGGCAAAGCACTTCCGCGTTCCACAAGAGATTCGTCCTTGGAACGCGGGATTGAAACGGTATAAGTCTCGAGAGGTGTCACCACTCGTTTTCAACTATGGAGGCCGGCTAGGTCTGAGTACAACCATATGTGCTCATCCTCCGTCGCAATTTTGCTATATTGATACAGACACAGCATTCTCTTAAAATATATGAAAAATATGTATATAATATATATATTAAAATATATATATTAAACCGGACATGATAAAAACTGGCACATTTAAGAAATTATTGTATTAAAAATATATATAACTTAAACTTAAAGCAGACATGTTGTGCAATAGGGTTGTGCTAACTTGACCCACAAAAAATATAGAAATATGTTTGATTCATATAACCAAAATACACAAATCCTAAGTAAAGACATTTGTTTTGACTCCGTCAGTATCACCAACAAAGCAGCTTTTAGTATTATGACATTATAAAAAAAAAGAGAATGTGCGCTGCTTTTTTAATTTTAGAACTTGCCGCATCACGAATGTTCACTTTAAAAAACGAAAGCTAGTTTTACTAGACAGAACGCTTCCGGCTGGCCTTTGCTTCTGAGCATGCGCGTTTGTACTCTGTACAAAAGTCTGATTTCTTGCTGTACACACGGTCGGACTAGGCACCATCGGACTCTTGTTGACCTAATGTTTGCAGACCAAACTTTTTGTCCGATGAAATGAGATGCACTTTTTTCACAGCAGGAACTCAGTTCCCTTTGCAGGACTAGAGCAGCCGAGCCGCCCGAGCCAATCCTTCACTAAGCGGCGATGCCCAGCTCGAGTCACTGTCAGGGGCAGGCAAACCTTAGTAATCCTTTATGTTACTGGCCGCTTCCTGTATATGGATTTATCAGGTAGTGTGCGGGAAAGAACTTGCTTCTTTCTAAATCCTGCGATAACTCGCAGTGGACCTACGCAATGTCTTCTGGGAACAATGACAAAAGCTCCCAGGAGACATAGTGGCATTGAGGAAGTAACGGAATACACTACCCGGTGGATTGAAAAAAAACAAAAAAACATGCGGTTTACTAATTATGTTGGGTGGAAGTTCCCACACTTTTTCCCCCAGGACTTGACCCCTGGTCCTGTTGACTTTTACAGGCAGGTGCAGGGGCGGACTGACAACTCATGGGGCCCCCGGGCAATAGAAGATTATGGGGCCCCTGGGCTTACAGATGGCCACCATGCCAGGAAGCAGTGCAGAGGCGGGGCAGCTACAATCTCTGGATTTTCACATCAAAAGCATGTCAGTTTCGGACATATCAGGGACAGATGTAAAAAAAAACATAGATTTTTACATACTGTCCCTAGTTTTACTGAGCCTGGCATCCCTGATGGGGCCCCCTAGTGGCATGGGGCCCTTGGGCAGTGCCCGAGTGACTCAATGGTCAGTCTGCCCCTGGGCAGGTGTGTGAATTCAATATTATCTATGTAACCATTGTTCTATTCTTATGCCAAGGAAACACTTTACCACTGTTTAAGCTATATCTCATGTGGGACTCTGTCTATTGTAGCTGTGTGGCAGGTAACCAACACCAAGGTAATAATATTTTATTGTCCAGTTGCGCCAAGGGGGATCGAGAAAAACTTCTATCTATCTATCTATCTATTTATCTATTTATACATTGATCTATCTATTCTATTTATATCTATTGATCTATCTACCTGTCTGTTCTGTCTATCTATTGATATCTATCTTTCAATCTGTCTGTTTATCTATCTATTTAAATCTATATCTATCAATCTATCTACCTGTCTTATCTATCTATCTATCTATCTATCTATCTATCTATCTATCTATCTATCTATCTATCTATCTATCTATCTATCTATTTATATCTATCTATCTGTTCTATCTATCTGTTCTATCTATCTGTCTATCTACAGTATCTATCTATCTATCTATGTATATCTATCTATTTGTCTGTTCTATCTATCTATCTATCTATCTATCTATCTATCTATCTATCTATCTATCTATCTATCTATCTATATCTATCTTTCAATCTGTCTGTTTATCCATCTATTTAAATCTATCTATCTATTTATACTGTATTTATCTATCTATTTATATCTATCAATCTATCTACCTGTCTTATCTATCTATCTATCTATCTATCTATCTATCTATCTATCTATCTATCTATCTATCTATCTATTTATATCTATCTATCTGTTCTATCTATCTGTTCTATCTATCTGTCTATCTACAGTATCTATCTATCTATCTATCTATCTATCTATCTATCTATCTATCTATCTATCTATCTATGTATATCTATCTATTTGTCTGTTCTATCTATCTATCTATCTATCTATCTATATCTATCTTTCAATCTGTCTGTTTATCCATCTATTTAAATCTATCTATCTATTTATACTGCATTTATCTATCTATTTATATCTATCAATCTATCTACCTGTCTTATCTATCTATCTATCTATCTATCTATCTATCTATCTATCTATCTATCTATCTATTTATATCTATCTATCTGTTCTATCTATCTATCTATCTATCTATCTATCTATCTATCTATCTATCTATCTATGTATATCTATCTATGTGTCTGTTCTATCTATCTATCTATCTATCTATCTATATCTATCTTTCAATCTGTCTGTTTATCCATCTATTTAAATCTATCTATCTATTTATACTGTATTTATCTATCTATTTATATCTATCAATCTATCTACCTGTCTTATCTATCTATCTACCTATCTATATCTATTTATCTGTCTGTTTTATCTATTTATCGATCAATGGGCGAGATCCACAAACATGTCCCGCTGGCGTAGCTTAACTGAGTTACACTACGCCGCTGTAAGTTACAGCGGCGTATCCATATCCTCAAAGAATTTCCGCTGTAACTTACGGCGGCGTAGTGTAATTGTTGCTCCCTATACGTGAGCGGTTTACGCAAACCACGTGAACGACGGAAAATTCGACGCTGGCCCGACGTCCATACTTAACATTACGTATGCCTCTATACAGCAGGGGTAACTTTACGCCGGACCTACGCTTACGCAAACAACGTAAAAATGCTGCGCCGAGCGTACGTATGTTCGTGGATCAGCGTATATACCTAATTTGCATATTTTACGTGGAAAAACAACGGAAGCGCCCCTAGCGTCCATCGTAAATATGCAACTAAGATACACCGGCGTAAGAGACTTACGTCAGTCGTATCTTAGCGTAATTCCCGCGTATCTTGTTTTGTGAATACAAAAAAAAGATACGCCGGCGCAATTTAGATATTATCTGAAGATACGCCGCCGTAATTGTTTGTGGATCTGGCCCCTTATATCTATCTGTTGTATCTATCTATTTATTTAGATCTATCAATCTATCTACCTATTTATATCTATCTACCTGTCAGATATTGATAGATATAAATAGATAGATAAATATAAATAGATACATTTAAATAGATAGATAAACAGACAGATTGAAAGATAGATAGATAGATAGATAGATAGATAGATAGATAGATAGATAGATAGATAGAACTAACAGGTAGATAGATCACTAGATATAAATAGATAGATCAATGTATAGATAGATAGATAGATAGATCAGATAGATAGATAGATGGAGATCAATCAGACAGATAGATAGATAGATAGATAGATAGATAGATAGATAGATAGATAGATAGATAGATAGATAGACAGACATGTAGATAGATATAAATAGATATATATATAACAGACAGATTGAGAGATAGATATAAATACATCTATCTATCTATCTATCTATCTATCTATCTATCTATCTATCTATCTATCTATCTATCTATCTATCTATCTATCTATCTATCTACCTATCTATCTATCTATCTATCTATCTATCTATCTATCTATCTATCTATCTATCTATCTATCTATCTATCTATCTATCTATCTATCTATCTATCTATCTATCTATCTATCTATCTGATCTATCTGTCTGTTCTATCTATCTATACATTGATCTATCTGTTTATATCTAGTGATCTAGTAAATAGATCTATCTATCTATCTATCTATCTATCTATCTATCTATCTATCTATCTATCTATCTATCTATCTATCTATCTATCTATCTATCTGTCTTATCTATCTACCTGTCTTATCTATCTGTCTGATATCTATCTATCTATCTATCTATCTATCTATCTATTTATCTATCTATCTATCTATCTATCTATCTATCTATCTATCTATCTATCTATCTATCTATCTATCTATCTATCTATCTATCTATCTATCTATCTGTCTTATCTATCGACCTGTCTTATCTATCTGTCTGATATCTATCTATCTATCTATCTATCTATCTATCTATCTATCTATCTATCTATCTATCTATCTATCGAATCTATCTGTTCTATCTATCTATACATTGATCTATCTATTTATATCTAGTGATCTATCTACCTGTCTTTTCTATCTATCTATCTATCTATCTATCTATCTATCTATCTATCTATCTATCTATCTATCTATCTAATCTATCTATCTATCTATCTATCTATCTATCTATCTATCTATCTATCTATCTATCTATCTATCTATCTATCTATCTATCTATCTATCTATCTATCTAATCTATCTATCTAATCTATCTATCTATCTAATCTATCTAATCTATCTAATCTATCTAATCTATCTATCTATCTATCTATCTATCTATCTATCTATCTATCTATCTATCTATCTATCTATCTATCTTTCAATCTGTCTGTTTATCTATCTATTTAAATGTATCTATTTATATCTATCTGTTCTATTTATCTATTTATCTATCTATTTATATCTATCAATCTATCTACCTGTCTTATCTATCTATCTATCTATCTATCTATCTATCTATCTATCTATCTATCTATCTATCTATCTATCTATCTACCTATCTATATCTATTTATCTGTCTGTTATCTATTTATTGATCAATATATATATCTGTACTATCTATCTATTTATTTAGATCCATCAATCTATCTACCTATTTATATATATCTACCTGTCAGATAGATACATATAACAGACAGGTAGATATATATAAATAGATAGATAGATATAACAGACAGATTGAAAGATATATATAAATAGATCTATCTATCTATCTATCTATCTATCTATCTATCTATCTATCTATCTATCTATCTATCTATCTATCTATCGAATCTATCTGTTCTATCTATCTATACATTGATCTATCTATTTATATCTAGTGATCTATCTACCTGTCTTTTCTATCTATCTATCTATCTATCTATCTATCTATCTATCTATCTATCTATCTATCTATCTATCTATCTATCTATCTATCTACCTATCTATCTATCTATCTATCTATCTATCTATCTATCTATCTATCTATCTATCTATCTATCTATCTATCTATCTATCTATCTATCTATCTATCTGATCTATCTGTCTGTTCTATCTATCTATACATTGATCTATCTATTTATATCTAGTGATCTATCTACCTGTCTTTTCTATCTATGTATCTATCTATCTATCTATCTATCTATCTATCTATCTATCTATCTATCTATCTATCTATCTATCTATCTATCTATCTATCTATCTATCTATCTATCTGATCTATCTGTCTGTTCTATCTATCTATACATTGATCTATCTATTTATATCTAGTGATCTATCTACCTGTCTTTTCTATCTATCTATCTATCTATCTATCTATCTATCTATCTATCTATCTATCTATCTATCTATCTATCTATCTATCTGATCTATCTGTCTGTTCTATCTATCTATACATTGATCTATCTATTTATATCTAGTGATCTATCTACCTGTCTTATCTATCTATCTATCTATCTATCTATCTATCTATCTATCTATCTATCTATCTATCTATCTATCTATCTATCTATCTATCTATCTATCTATCTATCTATCTATCTGATCTATCTGTCTGTTCTATCTATCTATACATTGATCTATCTATTTATATCTAGTGATCTATCTACCTGTCTTTTCTATCTATCTATCTATCTATCTATCTATCTATCTATCTATCTATCTATCTATCTATCTATCTATCTATCTATCTATCTATCTATCTATCTATCTATCTATCTATCTATCTATCTATCTGGCCCCTTATATCTATCTGTTGTATCTATCTATTTATTTAGATCTATCAATCTATCTACCTATTTATATCTATCTACCTGTCAGATATTGATAGATATAAATAGATAGATAAATATAAATAGATACATTTAAATAGATAGATAAACAGACAGATTGAAAGATAGATAGATAGATAGATAGATAGATAGATAGATAGATAGATAGATAGATAGATAGAACTAACAGGTAGATAGATCACTAGATATAAATAGATAGATCAATGTATAGATAGATAGATCAGATAGATAGATAGATGGAGATCAATCAGACAGATAGATAGGTAGATAGATAGATAGATAGATAGATAGATAGATAGATAGAAAAGACAGGTAGATAGATATAAATAGATATATATATATATATAACAGACAGATTGAGAGATAGATATAAATAGATCTATCTATCTATCTATCTATCTATCTATCTATCTATCTATCTATCTATCTATCTACCTATCTATCTATCTATCTATCTATCTATCTATCTATCTATCTATCTATCTATCTATCTATCTATCTACCTATCTATCTATCTATCTATCTATCTATCTATCTATCTATCTATCTATCTATCTGATCTATCTGTCTGTTCTATCTATCTATACATTGATCTATCTGTTTATATCTAGTGATCTAGTAAATAGATCTATCTATCTATCTATCTATCTATCTATCTATCTATCTATCTATCTATCTATCTATCTATCTATCTATCTATCTGTCTTATCTATCTACCTGTCTTATCTATCTGTCTGATATCTATCTATCTATCTATCTATCTATCTATCTATCTATCTATCTATCTATCTATCTATCTATCTATCTATCTATCTGTCTTATCTATCGACCTGTCTTATCTATCTGTCTGATATCTATCTATCTATCTATCTATCTATCTATCTATCTATCTATCTATCTATCTATCTATCTATCTATCTATCTATCTATCGAATCTATCTGTTCTATCTATCTATACATTGATCTATCTATTTATATCTAGTGATCTATCTACCTGTCTTTTCTATCTATCTATCTATCTATCTATCTATCTATCTATCTATCTATCTATCTATCTATCTATCTATCTATCTATCTAATCTATCTATCTAATCTATCTATCTATCTATCTATCTATCTATCTATCTATCTATCTATCTATCTATCTATCTATCTATCTATCTTTCAATCTGTCTGTTTATCTATCTATTTAAATGTATCTATTTATATCTATCTGTTCTATTTATCTATTTATCTATCTATTTATATCTATCAATCTATCTACCTGTCTTATCTATCTATCTATCTATCTATCTATCTATCTACCTATCTATATCTATTTATCTGTCTGTTATCTATTTATTGATCAATATATCTATCTGTACTATCTATCTATTTATTTAGATCCATCAATCTATCTACCTATTTATATATATCTACCTGTCAGATAGATACATATAACAGACAGGTAGATATATATGAATAGATAGATAGATATAACAGACAGATTGAAAGATATATATAAATAGATCTATCTATCTATCTATCTATCTATCTATCTATCTATCTATCTATCTATCTATCTATCTATCTATCTATCTATCTATCTATCTATCTATCTGATCTATCTGTCTGTTCTATCTATCTATACATTGATCTATCTATTTATATCTAGTGATCTATCTACCTGTCTTTTCTATCTATCTATCTATCTATCTATCTATCTATCTATCTATCTATCTATCTATCTATCTATCTATCTATCTATCTATCTGATCTATCTGTCTGTTCTATCTATCTATACATTGATCTATCTATTTATATCTAGTGATCTATCTACCTGTCTTTTCTATCTATCTATCTATCTATCTATCTATCTATCTATCTATCTATCTATCTATCTATCTATCTATCTATCTATCTCTCTCTCTATCTATCTATCTATCTATCTATACATTGATCTATCTATTTATATCTAGTGATCTATCTACCTGTCTTTTCTATCTATCTATCTATCTATCTATCTATCTATCTATCTATCTATCTATCTATCTGATCTATCTGTCTGTTCTATCTATCTATACATTGATCTATCTATTTATATCTAGTGATCTATCTACCTGTCTTTTCTATCTATCTATCTATCTATCTATCTATCTATCTATCTATCTATCTATCTATCTATCTATCTATCTATCTATCTATCTATCTATCTGATCTATCTGTCTGTTCTATCTATCTATACATTGATCTATCTATTTATATCTAGTGATCTATCTACCTGTCTATCTATCTATCTATCTATCTATCTATCTATCTATCTATCTATCTATCTATCTATCTATCTATCTATCTATCTATCTATCTATCTATCTATCTATCTGTCTGTTCTATCTATCTATACATTGATCTATCTATTTATATCTAGTGATCTATCTACCTGTCTTTTCTATCTATCTATCTATCTATCTATCTATCTATCTATCTATCTATCTATCTATCTATCTATCTATCTATCTATCTATCTATCTATCTATCTATCTGATCTATCTGTCTGTTCTATCTATCTATACATTGATCTATCTATTTATATCTAGTGATCTATCTACCTGTCTATCTATCTATCTATCTATCTATCTATCTATCTATCTATCTATCTATCTATCTATCTATCTATCTATCTATCTATCTATCTATCTATCTATCTGATCTATCTGTCTGTTCTATCTATCTATACATTGATCTATCTATTTATATCTAGTGATCTATCTACCTGTCTATCTATCTATCTATCTATCTATCTATCTATCTATCTATCTATCTATCTATCTATCTATCTATCTATCTATCTATCTATCTATCTATCTATCTATCTGATCTATCTGTCTGTTCTATCTATCTATACATTGATCTATCTATTTATATCTAGTGATCTATCTACCTGTCTATCTATCTATCTATCTATCTATCTATCTATCTATCTATCTATCTATCTATCTATCTATCTATCTATCTATCTATCTATCTGATCTATCTGTCTGTTCTATCTATCTATACATTGATCTATCTATTTATATTTATATCTAGTGATCTATCTACCTGTCTTTTCTATCTATCTATCTATCTATCTATCTATCTATCTATCTATCTATCTATCTATCTATCTATCTATCTATCTATCTATCTATCTCTCTCTCTATCTATCTATCTATCTATCTATACATTGATCTATCTATTTATATCTAGTGATCTATCTACCTGTCTT